>PVJI01009785.1:5734-63705 GCA_004026765.1 Micronycteris hirsuta | reverse complement strand
AAAAAAAAAAAAAGAAAAAAACATCCAACCAGAGAAGAATGAAGAAACAAGAATTCAAAAAAATGAGGAGAGGCTTAGGAACCTCCAGGACATCTTCAAACGCCCCAATATCCGAGTCATAGGGGTGCCAGAAGGAGAAGAGGAAGACCAAGAGATTGAAAACTTATTTGAACAAATAATGAAGGAGAACTCCCCCAAGCTGGTGAAGGAAATAGATTTTCAGTAAGTCCAGGAAGTTCAGAGAGTCCCAAAGAAGTTGGATCCAAAGAGGAACACACAAAGGCACATCATAATTACATTACCCAAGATTAAAAATAAGGAGAGAATCTTAGAAGCAGCAAGAGAAAAGGAGACAGTTACCTACAAAGGAATTTCCATAAGACTGTCAGCTGATTTCTCAAAAGAAACCTTGCAGGCAAGGAAGGGCTGGGGAGAAGTATTCCAAGTCATGAAAGGCAAGGACCTACATCCAAGAATTCTCTATCCAGCAAAGCTATCATTTAGAATGGAAGGGCAGATAAAGTGCTTCTCAGATAAGGTCAAGTTCAAGGAGTTTATCATCACCCAGCCTTTATTATATGAAATGTTAAAGGGATTTATATAAGGCATGGAGGGATATCAACAGGGGAATGGTAGGGGGAGAGAGGGGGAAAAGGTGCAGAGAAGTAGTAGCATAAATGGTAGGTAGAAAACAGACAGGGAGAGGTTAAGAATAGTATAGGAAGTGTAGAAGCCAAAGGACTTATGTGTATGACCTATGGACAAAAACTAAAGGGCGGGGAATGGGGGGTGGGGGTGGAGGGGAGGAAAGGGGGGGAAATGGGACAACTGTAATAGCATAATCAATAAAATATATTTTAACAAATAACTCAATAAGTAGAGGTTAATAATCGGATCCATCATAACATGAAATCCACTGATGGCTTTTGGAAAAGTACACAATCTATAATGAAAGCTAACCGGGCAAGATGCGGTTTGTGGAGCCTGATATACCTCAGATCATAAGAATCCTGAAGGTGACCCTAAAACTTGAGTCTCATTAAACAATAACTGGGAAAGTATCTAGTAGCTTCAGATTGAGTCTCCTGATTACAGCTTGCTCAAAACAGACAGTAACATGAGTCTTAAAATCAATGGAAGATTTCCTTTCACATAAACATATGCGTTGCATATCAGGTTTAAAACGTCAGCATTGCCTTTGAGTCCTCCTTCTCTGGGGAGAGAGCTTATCTCACCTCTTTAACACCTGCCAGCCCCTGCCAAGCACATATAGGTATAGTCTTCCGGACACTGACTAAACCAAAGATAACACTCATTATGAAGTGTACCACTAAGAAAAAAACTCCTTAAACTATGATATATCATCAATTGTAAGAACATCCTGATATCAAAGATGTGAAAGTGTAAAAGCATGGGCATCTCAGAATCAATGGAATATGGTATAAACTGCCATGAGAAGAAGACAGAAAGCAGGTCCTTTGAAAAACAAGTAAACTAGTTTTGGTTTCTAGCACCAGAGAAGTTTCTGCCACCTTGTCACCTTGGCCTCCCTGGTTAGCTGAGTTCCCACATCAATTTGCAATGTAAATGTAGTCCAGGTGATAGAGGACTGAAACTGTTCTGAGATATTATTGTTATCTTCCTCTCTGCTGCCAGGACCAAGATCAGTAGCTGTCATTCATTCCCAGACTCCACACCCCAACCCACATGACATCTACTCCAACGTGGATCTCCCTCTTCTATCACACTTGTTCTGAGCAGTCAAGAGGTCAGAGGCAGCAGGCATTTTGAATAGCAGCCCTCATCCCTCCTCTCTGCCCTACCCTCCATTTCAGCAGAAACTATGAAATGGATTTTATAAAAAGAAAAAAATTCTATTTTTGACGGTGACCTAGTTGGGGGCCTGAGAGCCTCATGTTGTGAAACTACTAGAAGCCTGCTCACTGATCTGTGATCAGTGTGATCAGCTAAATTCAGTGGGGTCAAAGTTCTAGGCCCAGAAAGGGAAATGTAGCTGGTGTAGAGAAGGAAGGCACAGGGAGCCAGAGAGGACAAACAGTAGAACAGGACATTCTTTGATTGCTGATAATATATGTTACACTGTATCCATTCCATTAAGTGTAATAAATCTTTTCCTTAAAGAGCAGTAATGTTGGGAGGTTACTTCAGGTTCCAGTAGGCAGAGAGAGAAAGCCACTGTACACAGTCTAAGAAGAGGAATCTTATTTTTTTGAATAGAGATCTAACAAATAATGAGGGGCCTAGATACCCTCTCAAATCCATTTTCATTGTCTCAGTCATAAATAACGCTATAACTTTCCTGCCTCCTCTCTCTACAGTCTTACAAGCCATCCTATATTCGGATTCCAGATTAAACTTCTTTTTTTTTTTTAAGATTTTATTTATTTATTTTAGAGAGAGGGGAAGGGAGGGAGGCAGAGAGGGAGAGAAACAGCAATGTATGGTTGCTTCTCGCATGGCCCTCACTGGGGACCTGGCCCGCAACCCAGGCATGTGCCCCAGCTGGGAATCGAACCGGGACCCTCTGGCTCCCAGCCCACACTCAATCCACTGAGCTACACCAGCCAGGGCCAGATTAAACTTCTTAAACTTCATCAACAATCGTATCACTTCACTGCTCCTGTTTTCCCTGTACTTATTATTGCTCTCCTACTTCAAAATTCTAAAGTGGTTCTCTACTGAATATAGGTTAGAATTCAAACTCCTAAACCTGGCAATCAAGACCTGGGACTTAGCTCATCCATCTTCCCTCACCACTTCATACCCACCCAATATTCCAATCTGAACTACTTGCAGTTGCTCAAGTTCTGTGGGATACAGAAAGCCTATACCCCATCACAAAGACACCTGTTCAAACTCCTTGTATTCCACCAAACATCTTCCCATACTATAGCCTTTGTTGTTCCTTCCCTCTGCCTGGAATGTTGTTCCCTCTGTCAGGAACATCTTGCCCAGTTCTTCTAACTCCAACATCCCCTTAAGGTCTCATTTCAATTGTTTACCTCTGTTAGGAAATCTCCTTTCCTGACCATAAACTTCAGACACTGCACTCCTGCTATGTTTCAAAAGCATCAAGTATAAGTACATGGCATAACTCATTATGCCATGTATCACAAGGAACTGACTATAGACTGAATTTACTGCACCAATAAATCTAGAACCCAAATAATACCAATGGTTCCAAGATGTCTAGTAAACCTTCTAAAATAAACATCTCAAAGTTAAAGTAAAGATCTTGGCAGTGAGATGACTTCTGTCCATCCTGATACTGTCCTCCAAATTCCCTCTCATACAATGCCCTCCCCCTTTCTTACATAAGCTTTGTTCAGAATGTCTATTTTGAAGCTAGGCAGAAGATATACATTTATTCATTCATCAAATATTTATTGAATATAATGACTATAATAAAACAAAAAGCCATTGTCTCTACTTTCATGCTTTCTTTCTCACAAGACATTAAACTCTAGTTAAAAAATTAATAAATTTACAAATATTATAAGTGATATGAAGAATATGTACAGATTACTATACTAAATCCAACATCAGGCTCCTCTTATAAAAACTATCAGTAATATTTGACACAATCACTCACTCTTCTTCCTTGAAACACTTTCTTCAATTGGCTCAGGATATCATACTCTAGTTTCCTCCTACCCTACTCTCCTGTGTGGGGTCTAATCTATTCTCAACGGAATAGCCAGAGCTGCTTTCCCAAATTTATGCTTGATCAGGTTCCTCCTAGGCTCAAAACCCTGCAAAAGCTCGTCATTTCACTCACAGTAAAAGCTCAAGTTTTGGCAAGCACACATAACATCTGACCCCATGTCCTCATAGGCATCATCTTTTGATTTCCTACTACCCTGCCTCACTCCAGCCACACTGGCCTGTTCCTTGCTCTCCCATGATGCCAGGCATGCTCACTTCATATGACTTTTACCCTGGCTATTTCCTCTGCCTTCAATGCTCTCCCCTCAGGTACCTCATGGCTAACACATTCTCAAGGCTAATTCCACCACCTCCTTCAAGTCCATGCTCAAATGTCACATTCTCAAAAAGGCCAAACCTTTCTATCATAACTAAAATTGCAACCTACTCTCCCTACCTCCTAATCCCCCTTACCTTGTTTCTATTTTTTAGCATTACTATATATTTTATTTTTCATGATGTTAATTATCTATTGTGTCTTTCCTAATTAGACTGTAAGTTCCTTTAGGACAGAGAATCTTGTCTGTTTTCTTCTATGATGTATCTCAAGCAACTAGAACAGGTGCCCAATAAATATTTGTTGTATGAATAAAATCTAAAATTTTTAGAGTAGACCAGGCTTTTTCTAACTTTGTTACCCGAGGACCCCCAAAACTTCAGGGTTCAGGAAGTGGATGTAGGGAGGGATGGGCAAAGTGCAACGGAAACAGTTCTTCATATCCCACACTAAATGGTAAACTCTTGGAGGGTAAGGACGGCATCACATCCATCTCAATACCCCCTAATGCCCTGTACACGGCAGATGATACATTGTCTGTTAAATATATAATGGATGAATAGTAGAGAGAGCTGCACCTGGAATATAAAAGTGTTTGCCAGATGAATGAAGAGAAAGTAACAAGTAACATAACAGAGGTACAATATTATGTTAGGACTTTGTCATCTTAAAGTCATTCCTTTCTACCTGCCTGACTCTATCTATTTAACTTTACAGCAATGTTTGACGTGGGAGCAGGAGGTTGAGAAGGAAAGGAAGTTGAAAAAGGTCACAGTAAAGTATGAACTTTCAAAGTCTTTGACTGTGATTCACACTAGGTAACACTGTTTACCAACATGACTAAGAATGCATAATACATACATACATATACTAACACATTTTATTTGTATATAATATTTACATATGAAACAATATAGACCCTTACTATGTGTAGTTCTCTCTAATATTTTCTATTTTATTCCGTTAGAAATAAAACAAAACAACAAAACATTCTGGCTGCTGCCTACTAAATCAATGCCATAATCCACTAAATTGATTTCATGCCTCAACAAATCAATTTCATGACTCACCAATGAGTCTGGACATATCATTTGAAAAATATTGCAGAAACACTTTTTCACTCTTACCTTTTACCCAATTGCAAAGAATACTCCTCTCCAGGAAACCTTAAAAGAATCGTGTCTGATACAGAAACATAAGTGAAACAAAGAAGCAATAAAAAATGGTTCTGATCCTAGAGTGGACCAGGAAATAAAGGAATCTTGGTCAAATTACAGAAGAAAGGAATCAATTTTAACAATTGATTCCTGGAGTCCTTAGAAGAGAAGAAAGACGGAGGCTAGAGAGCCGGCTGCAACAGTGAAATTTTCCTGAGTCACGTCAGCAACATGCCCCAGTGCTCCATACTTTCTTACCCACACCCCAGACCCCTATTTCCTCGGCTTCAATACCCGACCACTAGACCTCTCACTACTGCTTGGAGCTGAGAAAATCCCTTCACCCAACACACAGCAGATGGGAAGCAAAGATGAAAAGAAATCCCTCATCTGTTCCTAAGCTAGAATTCTGGACACATTTCATACTGCCATATGTGGCAGTTCTGTTCAAGAGTACCCACAAAGCTATAGTACTTCATAAAAATACTGGATTAAATGTACTTTTAACGGGCAACTCCTACCGACCTAGTCCCCTACTATGTGAAAAGGACAAAGAAGTATCCCCAGGACCCTGCCCGGTGTCTGCCACATGGTAACTGTCCAGTAGGTATTTATGGAGTGATGAAAATAAATAAAATAAAGCCAGAAGGAAGAAGAATGGGAATAAACAATATAAAGGTCCCTAGTGAATACAAGAATATGTTAAATGAACCAATGGAAAGAATCAAGAAAAATCATGCCCTGGCTGGATAGCTCACTTGGCTGGAGCATCATTCTGATATGCCAAGGTTGTGGGTTCGATTCCCAAATAGGGCACATACTAGAAGCAACAATGAATGCATGAATGGGTGGAACAAGAAGTCGCTGTTTCTCTCTCGCTCTCTCTCTCTTTTTCTCTCTCTCTCTAAAATCAATAAAGAAAAAACAAAACCAGAATATTAGAAATTCTGTAAGATAAATGACCTGCTTTTTCAAGAAATAAGTGGCAAGGAAATAAAAAAAAGAGTATAACTGCTATAGATTAAAAACATTTAGGAGACATAGCACATAAATGTAATGTGTGGAACTTGTTTAGATCCTGATTTGAACAGACTCACTGCAAGGAAAACGTTTGAAACACCTGAGGAAACTAGAGCACTGATATGATATTTGATGATATTAAAGTATTACAGTTCATGAATTTTAGCTATGATAATGATTTTATGGGTGTTTTTTTTTTTAAAGAGCCCTTATATTTTGAAGATACATACTAAAGTATATATAGACGAAATAATGGTGTAACTTAGATTGGCTTTAAAATAATCCAGTGGGGCACAGGTGGGGATGGATGAAGGGGATGGAGGTGTGTGGCTGGCGAAACCAGACTGGCCACATGTTGAAAGCGTTGAAGCTGAATAATACATGAGGTGGTACTATGCTCTCCATTTGTGTACATTTATGTATATGGTTGAAATGTTCCATATTTCAGGGTCTAAAAAAATAGGTAATAAGGGCCCTAGAGATTATTTATTATAACTCCTAATTTTTAACAAGTTTACTTTTTATTTTTTAAAAGATTTTATTTATTCATTTTTAGAGAGAGGGAAAAGGAGGGAGAAAGGGAAAGAAACATCAATGTGAGAGGGAAACATCAATCAGTTGGCTCTCATATGCATCCTAACTGGGGACTGAACAAACAAGCTGAGACACACAAGTTAAAAGAGGAAACAGAGGAAAGAAGCATGGAATACCACCGAACAAAATCAAGAGACAGAAACACAGAGGAAAAGAACCAACGTAGGCACAGAGCTACCAGAAAACAAAGAACAAAATGACTGTAGGAAACCCTCATACATCAGTAATTACCCTAAATGTAAATGCACTGAATTCACCAATAAAGAGGCACAGAGTAGGAGATTAAATCAAAAAACAAAACCCAACCATATGCTGCTTTCCAGAGACACATCTGTGAAAGGGTAGAAAATAATTCTCCAAGTAAGTAACATACATAGAAAAGCAGGTGTAGCCATACTTATATCTGACAAAATAGATTTAAAAATAACAAACATAACAAGAAACAAAGATGGATATTTTGTAATGATAAAAGGGGCACTACATCAAGAAGACACAACACTTCTTAATCTATATGTACCCAATCAGGGAGCACCGAAATATATAAAGCAATTACTCATAGAGCTAAAGGAAGAAACAAACCAAAACACAATCACAGTTGGGGACCTTAATACTCCACTGAGAGCTCTAGATAAATTACCCAAACAAAATACCAATTATGAAGTATCAGCCTTAAAATCGCACATTATACTAAATGGACATAATTGACATATACAGAGCCTTTCATCCCAGAACATCAGATTATACATTCTCCAGTGCACATGAAACATTCTCAAAAATAGACCAGATGTTGGGTCACAAAACTAGCCTTAATAAATTCAAGATGATTGAAATTATACCAAGCATAATCTCTGACCACAATGCCTTGAAATTAGAAATCAACTGGAAAAAGGAAGTAAAGAAACACACAAATATGTGGAGGTTAAACAACATACTACTAAAAAATGACTGGGTCAATGAAGAAATAAAAAGTGAGATCAAAAGATATATATAGAGATATGAAAATGAAAATACAACATATCAAAACCTCTGGGATGCAGCGAAAGCAGTAGTAAGGGGGCAGTTTATATCATTGCAGGCCTATCTCAAGAAACAAGAGAAATCCCAAGAAACAACCTAACATTACATCTTAAAGAACCAGAAAAAGAACAAAGCAACCCAAAGTCAGAAGAAAAGAATAAAAATTAGAGCAGAATTGAATGAAATGGAAAACTAAAAGATTATACAAAAAATTAACACAACGAAGAGCTGGTTCCTTGAAAAGATTAATAAAATTGATAACCCCCAACTAGACTAAGGAAAAAAGAGAAAACTCATGTAAACAAAACCAAAAATGAAAAAGGAGAAGTTACCACAGACACCACAGAGATACAAAGGATCATACTAGAATACCATGAAAGACTATACGCCGCCAAATTCAATAAGCTAGAAGAAATGGGTAAGCCCTTAGAACTATATATCCTTCCTACAGTAAACCATGAAGAACTGGAAAATCTAAATAGATCATTCAGCAGTAAGGAAATTGAGGCTACCATCTAAATCCTTCCAAAACATAAAAGTTCAGGACCAGACGGCTTCACCAAGGAATTCTACCAAATATTCAAAGAAGAATTGAAACCCATCATTCTCAAACTCCTCAAAAACATTGAAGAGGCAATACTTCCTAACACATTTTATGAGGCCAACATACCCCTGATACCAAAACTTTCAAGGATAACACAAAAAACAAAAACTACAGACCAATGTTTGATGAATACAGATGCAAAGATCCTAAACAAAATAACTAGCAAATTGAATACAACAATACATCAAAAAAAAAAAAAAAAACCCAAAAACAAAAAACCCAAACACATCACAATCAAGTGGGGTTTATTCCAGGGCAAGAAAGATGGTTTAACACATGCAAATCAATCAATGTAATATACCACATTAACAAAAGAAAGCATAAAAATCATATGATCTTATCAATAGATGCAGAAAAAGCATTTGATAAGATACAACATCCATTTATAATTAAAACACTCAATAAAACAGGAATAGAAGGAAAGTACCTTAACATAATAAAGGTCACATATGACAAACCCCCAACCAGTATCATTTCAATGACGAAAGACTGAAAGCTCTTCCTCCAAAATCAGGAACAAGACGAGGAGGCCCACTCTAACCACGCTTATTTAACATAGTTCTGGAAGTCCTGGCCAGAGTAATAAGGCAAGAGAAGAAATAAAAGGTATCCAAATTGGAAAGGAAGAAGTAAAAGTGTCACTTTTTGCAGACAAAATGATTCTGTACATAGAAAACCCTAAAGACTCCACTAAAAAAACTATTAGAAACAATAAACAAATAGAGTAAAGTTGCAGGATACAAAATTAATGTACAAAAATCCACTGCTATTAGTATACAAGAATATACTAATAATAAAACTTCAGAAATAAAATGAAAAAAAGAATCCTTTTGCAACTGCAACTAAAAAAAAAACTCCACCTAAGAACAAACTTAACAAAGAATGTGAAAGACCTATATACTGAAAACTACAAAGCATTATTAAAAGAGATAAGAAAAAGATACAATGAAATGGAAAGATAGTCTATGTTAATTGATTGGAAGAATCCACATAGTTAAAATGGCCATATTACCCAAAGCGATACACAGATTTAATGTAATACCCATCAAAATCCCAATGTCATTTTTTAAGGAAAGAGAACCAAAAAAATCATCAGATTTATACGGGACCAGGAAAAAAAAACCCAAATAACCAAAGCAATTCTGAGGAAAAAAAAGAATAAAGCCAGAGGTATCACACTACCTGACTTAAAATTATGCTACAGAGCTACGATAATCAAAACAGTATGGTATTGGCAGAAAAACACAAACACAGATCAATAGAACAGAACTGAAAACCCAGATATAAAATCACATTATTTGGGCAAATTATTTAGGCAAATAATATATGGGCAAATAATTTTTGACAAAAGAGCCGAAACACGCAATGGAGAAATGAAAGCCTCTTCAATAAATGGTGCTGAGGCCCTAGCTGGTGTGGCTCAGTGGATTGAGCACCAGACTGTGAACCAAAGGGTTGCTGGTTCAATTCCCAGTCAGGACACATGCCTGGGTTGCAAGTCAGGTCCCCAGTGGGGGGCACGCAAGAGGCAACCACACACTGATGTTTCTCTACCTCTCTTTAAAAAAAAATTAAAATAAAAATAAAAAGTAAGTAAATGGTGCTGGGAAAACTGGAAAGTCACATGCAAAAGAATGAAACTAGATTACTGTCTCCATGTAGAAAAATTACTTCAAAGTGGATCAAAGACTTACATATAAGACCTGAAACAATAAATTACCTATTGGTTGGCCAAAAAGTTCGTTTAGCTTTTTTCTGTATGATGGTTCTAGTAGTGCTTAGTTGTGTTTAATGGCACTCGAAACAATTTTGTTAGATTGTATTGTGACAGCTGTCATATTAGCATACATTTAAAAAAACTTATCAAAATTGGTGAATTTTTGTGCAGTCATTTTACTATTGAAGATGGAAGAAAATATACATTTTTGGTGTATTATGCTTTATTATTTCAAAGAAGGTAAGAATGTAACTGAAACACAAAAGAAGATTTGTGCAGTGTATGGAGAAGGTGTTGTGACTGAGCGATGTGCCAAACGTGTCAAAAGTGGTTTGGGAAGTTCCTTGGTACTATTGACATCTTGGCCAAATAATCCTTTGCTGTGGAGCTGTCTTACGCATTGGAAGATGGTTAGAAGCACCCCTGGCCTCTACCCACTAGAAGTCAAAAGCAGGAAATAGCTGACATAATCGAAATATTCAAATCAATAAAGTTTTTAGTGAAAATGAAAACTGTGTCTTTTTATTTTATGGAAAAAACAAAACAGACTTTTTGGCCAACCCAATGGAAGAAAACATAGGTACTAAACTTACAGACCTTGGTCATGGAGAATATTTTATGAATTTGACCCCAAAAGCAAGGGAAACAAAGGCAAAAGTAAATGAACGAAACTATATTAAACTAAAAGGCTTCTGCACAACCAAAGAAACTGACAATGAAACAAAGAGGCCACTGACCAAATGGGAGATACTTACAAACAACAGCTCTGACAGAGGTTTAATACCCAAAATATATAAAGAACTCATAAAACTCAACCCTAAACGATCCAACTGAAAAATGGGCAGGGGTCCTAAACAGACATCTCTCCCAAGAAGACATACAATTGATGAACAGATGTATGAAAAGATGTTCAACCTCACTAACTATTAGGGAGATGCCAATCAAAACTATAATGAGATACCACCTCACACCTGTCAGAATGGATATTATCAACACGACAAGTAATAACAAGTGTTGAGAGGTTGTGGAGAAAAGGGAACTCTCCTTCACTGCTGGCAGGAATATAGACTGGTACAGCCACTATGGAAAACAGTCTGGCAGTTCCTAAAATACTTAAGAATAGTTGCCGTATGACCCAGCAATACCTCTCCTGGGTATCTACCTGAAAACCTCGAAAACATATATTCTCAAATATACATGCACCCCTTCGTTCATTGCAGCATCGTTCACGGTGGTCAAGACATGGAGACAACCAAAGTGCCCTTCAATGGAAAATTGAATAAAGAAGATGTGGTATATATACACAGTGGACTACTACTCAGCCGTAAGAAAAGATGAAATACTGCTATTTGCAACAACACGGATGGGCCTTGAGAATTTATGCTAAGTGAAATAAGTCAGTCAGAAAAAGCTAAGAACCATACTTTTCCTTCACCACTTTTCCACGCTCACATGAGCCCTATATAATTCAATTACTTCCATATTTTTCCCTGCTCCTTCTCAGTTTTGAAAAGACAGATTAATGCTTTTGGTTAAGAGACTAATCTTAAAGCTTTCTCTTATAGTATCTCTTCTGTATCAAGTTATTTGGTGCTTATATTTCATATTCCCAATGATTCTATCTCATTTATATCTAACCATATAAATTACAGGGTTATTTGCTTGAAATTATTTCCTCTCTTCATTTCCCTCTATTTTGAAGTCTCTTTTCTCTGATTGATTTATTTGGTTAAAAGCACCTATAAATGATTTTTGTCAACTGTGATATCCTTGCACGTCCTCCTATCTTCACCTTGCCAATAAATGTTATCTTAATCGGATCCCTTCTTATCAGTAATCTATAGATGTTATTCCACTGACTTCTAGTTTCTGGTGTTGCAGACAATGAGTCTGCAATCTGTTTTTTTCTTTTAACATATTATTCCAGAAAGCCTGTAAGATTTTCTTTTTATCCTTAAAACTCTGAGATTCACCCAGGTGTCTTTTCTTCCCAATAAATTCAACCTTGAACTTGGTAAAACTTTTAATCTGCACACTAAAGTCTTTCTTCAGCTCATGGGAATTGTTTTCTGTTTTTAGTTCTATTATTGTTTCTCCTCCATTTGTTCTTTATCCTCCTCCTGGGATTCCTGATATTTGCATGTGGTGGTCCCTAAATCTCTTTTCTTCTCTTCAGAGTGGTTTTCCTCTGAGATATCCCTTGTACTTGAACTTGTAAGCTACTTAATGCATGTGTTAACAGTGACCATTCCATCCTTCAATTCAAATACTGTACTATTATTTTAATTCAAAACACGTCTGTATAGTTCCATAAATCATTTTTCATGCTACAATTCAATCTCTTAAGTAGCTGTATTTACTTAATCAAGGTATTTTCTGTTTTCTTTAGCAGTTTTATTTCACTAAAAGCTGCTCTTCTGGGACTGTGGCTTATTCTTTCCATATTGGACATTAGCTGCACTGCATTCTTTTGTCTCCTTATTGTTCTATCCACCCTTACACCATTTAAATGGTGGCAATCCTGCCAAGTGGCAAGTATAGCAGTCTCTGCCCCATGGGTAGGTGATGTATCAGATGTACCAGTCATTGAATCCATCTGGGGGCCTAAATAAAGTCTCCTTGGTCCCCTCACTGTCCCAGCCTCAAGGGTAGGAAATACTTACCTGACCTGTTGAATCACCCTGTTGAGTCCTCAGATCTCCATGGGTCAAGCTATTTCCAGGAACTTCTGAGTATTTATTCTCTTTCCAATGCTGGTCCCATCCTGTCCTCTGGACAGGAAGGGAACCAAGTCCTTCACAAGCTTCTCATTTGCTTCTCTTATAGAATCAATGCTTTGCTCATTCCTTCCAAGTCCTACCTGCCTGCCACCCCAACATCTGCTCCTCTCAGGGGAGTTTGTTGCTGGTTAGAAAGGGAGGATAGCAAGGACATGACTTTCAACAGTCACCTTTTCAGAAACCCCTCCACCGTCAAATAAGTGGACAATATCTCAGTTGCCATCTGTATGTTTCAAGGAATGTAATGAGGAATATAAAGATTGTTTCAAACAGAGTCCAAAGCTTTCATTCATTTATGCAATAAATATCTGAGTGCCACAGCGGTTCCAGGAGCAGAAACACCATTACTGATCCCTAAAGAGTTTCCTTGGAATGGGGCCACATTAACTTAGGTGTTTAAGTTCTGTGTTAGTGTAATAAAGGTTCTGTTAAATTTTTAAAAAGTGAAATGAAAAAGTGGTTCCCATTATGTATTCTCTTTATCATTAAACACACTTTTCTGGCATAGGATTGCCATTTATTTTTAAGATGAAAAAACTTAAGGGTTTCACAAGCATTATCTGTTAAGTATATGGGAAAACGTATAAAGATTGTCTTTTTCCTCCTTTAAGCTAGTCTTTTTCTTTCTTTAAGATCATCTTTTTCCTCCTTTATATATAAGTAGAGAATAGGAACCCACAAGAAGGACAAGCTTTTCCCTCTCTGTCAATTTTGCTGGGTCTCCCTCATTTTTACACAGCATATTCCCAAGCCATCAATTTGTCATACATGAATTCTAAAGCTGCATAAAAAGTCCAGCCATATAGAGGTTCTTTTGTCATGCACAGGAGGTCTAGGCACTCTGTGGACTCAGAATTCATGTGAAAGTACACAGAATTCAGCTTTCTAGAAATGAAAAAGACAAAGGAAGTACTGTAAGAAAGTAAAGAAGCATCTGTTGGAATGTATAAGGAGAAAACAAAAGCATGAGAATCTACAGAATTTAGTAAGGTACCAAGACGAGGATGCACAGTTGGCTTCCTGTCCGCACCAGGGAAACTCTCCAAGTGTTCCAGTGCTCAATGTTTCAAGTATAGCAATCTGCATAAGTCAGTCATACAGTCCAAGTCAAAGCTAGAAGATCTACAAGAAAGACTTTAACTTGTTTCCCAAAGACTGAAGTTACCTTTGATAGCCTACTCATGCCTACCCTACCTTGCTCACCCAAGTTGCATCTCAAGAGTGTCAAGAACAATAAATGATGAGAGCATTTGAGATCTTGCTCTCCAGCATATGTCGTCAATTTGGTTCAAATAAACTCTTACAGAAATTTAAAAAAGAGAACAATGAATGAGAATCCAAAAATAAATTTTTTTTAAAGTATATACCTGTCTTAGGCCATAATGCATTAACTGCAATTTCACCTTTAAATTCTTCTGCCATTCCAAGCACACACATAGACATACCGTACTTAGCAATGGTATAAGCTGAAAAACAAAACAAAACAAAACCCACAAAATATTTAATTAAGAAATAAATTTTTAAAAAAGAAATTAGTTTGTAAATATAATCAAGTTCTTTCCATTACTATTTCCTTCCTGATACATTTTTTTAGATTTTTTTTTTTTAATTTTTGAAGATTTTATTTATTTATTTTTAGAGAGGGGAAGGGCGGGAGAAAGAAGAGAGAAACATCAGTGTGTGGTTGGCTCCTACTGGGGACCTGGAACGCAACCCAGGCATGTGCCCTGACTGGGAATGGAATGGGCGGCCCTTTGGTTTGTAAGCCAGTGCTCAGGCCACTGAGTCACACCAGCCATGGCTAGAATTCTTTAAAAATATGTAAAAAATATAATTTTTAAAAAATCATATTTTATTGTTTATGCTATTACAGTTGTACCAAATTTTCCCCCTTTGTCTCCCTCTACCCAACCCCCCACTACTCCCTCAGGCAATCCCGACACCGTTGTCCATATCCATGGGTCCTGCATATTGGTATGTACTTTGGCTACTCTATTCCCTATGCTGTACTTTATATCCCCATGACTATTCTGTAACTACCAATTTGTACTTCTTAACCTCCAACTCCCCTCCCATCTGGTAACCATCAAAATGTACTCTATATCTATGATTCTGTTTCTGTTCTGCTTGTTTGTTTTTAAGATTCAATTGTTGACAGGTATGTATTTATTGCCACTTTATTGTTCATAGTTTTGATCTTCTTTTTCTTATAAGTTCCCTTTAATATTTCATATAATGGTTTGGTGATGATGAACTCCTTCAGCTTTTTGTTGTCTGAGAAGCTCTTTATCTGTCCTTCAATTCTAAACGATATCTTTGCTGGGTAGAGCAATCTTGGCTGTAGGTCCCTGCTTTTCATGACTTTGAATATTTCTTGCCAATCCTTTCTAGACTGCAGTTTCTTTTGAGAAATCAGCTGACAGTCTTATGGAAACTCCCCTGTATGTAACTAACTGCTTTTCTCTTGCTGCTTTTTTAAGATTCTTTATCTTTAAACTTTGACATTTTAATTATGATGTGTCTTGCGGTAGGCCTCTTTGCATCCATCTTGTTTGGGACCCTCTTTTCTTCCTGGACTTGCATGTCTATTTACTTCACCAAATTAGGGGTTTTCTTTCATTATTTTTTCAAATAGATTTCCAATTTTTTACTCTCGATTCTCCTTCTGGAACCCCTATGATGCAAATGTTGGACCTCTTGAAGTTATTTGGGATTCTTTTTTCTTCTTGTTGTTTTGATCTTTTTTTTTTTTTTTTTTGCTTCCTTATGTTCCAAATCATTTATTTGATTCTTAGGTGAGCCCACTGTGTGGGCTATGTACACCCTTCTCTTACAGATGAGCCTTGATTGCTGTTGGCACAACCAAGGTCAGCCACTGCATGTGTTCTGTCTGGGGTCATACAGCATTAGCTAGAAAGCAATCTGCAGATGGCTGCTTGGAGGTTCCCAGGAGAGGTCAGGCTATGAACAAAGGCCAGTTGCTGCTAGTGCCAGGCCTGGAGCAACTTAGTGAGAAGTATGGGGCTCGCTGAAGCCAAATGCTCTTTGTTTGAGAGAATTTAGGAAAATCTGAAGCATGGACCAATGCAAGGCATTCATATGGAAAAGCCACTGGAAACAGCTTAGGTGGGCCTGAAAGATGGCTGGAAATGATCAGTATGGGGCAAACAGTGTTAGCTAGGCTGATGAAGTCTCAAATATGGCACCTGCCTGCTGGTTCTGTGAGGGAAGGGCTCAGAAGAGGAAAAATAGTCTTTGCCAGCACTTCTGTCTGGGAGAAAGCTGTCCTCCAGCTCTTGCCCTGATGCCAGACAATTTGGTTCCACCCCATATATTTCTGATGCCTTTTAATCTGCCGCCCTGGCACTGGAGCTCAGAGGGAGTAAGTCCAAGTAAGTCTGTGGATAGACTCTTTAAGAGGAACTGCCTGAAATTCCAGCAGTTTATGTATTTTACAGCCTCAATCCCTGCTGGTTTTTACAGCTAGAAGTTATGGATAGTTATTTTCCTGGCACTGGAACCCTGGGATGGGGGGCCTCATGTGGGGCTGGACCCTTCACTCCTTAGATATCCCTCCTGATTTTTATTTGCCACACGTAGATGTAGGACCAGCCTATTCCACATCTGTCCCTCCTACCAGTCTCAATGTGCTTTCTTCTTTACATTCATAGTTGAAGGACTTCCATTTAGTCAATTTCTGATGGTTCTCCAAAGTATAATTTTTTAAATGTACTTTTTAAAGAAATAGTTTTTATGGATATACCTAAACAAGGATGAGCTACTTTTAAAATTTCCATCCTAATATTTTACCAAAAAAAGACAGTAATAAACTTTAATTTTCCTTAATAATATTGAGGTAAGTTACATTATTGTTTCTTAAGCTGTTTCTTTACCTTTTAAAGAATGAAAGTGGTCATTTAAAAAGAACCTACTACTAGTAAAGTAACAACAATTAAAGGCTGAAAACTCATTTATCCTCATCAATGAAAACAGAACTTCTTTCAGTTTTGCTGTGAAATAAAAACTAAGTCTCTGACACAACTATTTTCAACAAGGTACTTATACATAAATCTTGTTATTTAACTCTTGTTATACACTCACCTTAAATCATTAGTTTGCTGTGAAAGGTTAAGTATTTCATGGATAGTTTTTTACCAACTTTATTGAAGGACAAGTTACATTCAATAAAATATACCCATTGGGATTTGAAGGATCTTTCTGGGATAATGGAAATGAGTACTCTGATCTGGATGTTGGTTTACAGGTGTATATGTTTGTCAAAACTCATCAAACTGAACCACTAAGATCTGTGCATTTTATTGAATATAAATTGTACCTCAATTCTGTAATTACAGATAAAAGATTAAGAATCTACTTTCCAAAATGCTGATTTTGTATAGAAAATGTAATGCTGAATTCTATATGTAAATTGTGATTACATAATAGGTACACTGATTTAATACAAAACGAATGAACATGCCATCCCCTCCAACTACCACCTACCACAGTGCTGTTTGAACCAGAGTGGATTTAGGTTCAGTGGTGGGCTGAGATTGAGGATATGAGCAACTTTACTCTTTTTCAAATGAGGAATACATGCTTTAGACCTGAAAACAAAAGAAAACACAAGTCAAATTAATAGCTTTCTAACAAGTACCCCACTTTTTAAAGTATTTTAAACTATTTCTAAAGAACAACTGAATTTGTTCAGATATCTGTAGGGCACTTTTTACTCTTCCTGTAGTTTTGTTTTTACTCTTCTAGAATGAACATAGGTAATACAATTAATTTTCATCCTTAAACTTTGCTTAATGGCCTGACAACATAATCTGCTTGATGATAATAATAACATCCTTGTTACATTAGCCTTAAATCCTTGTTACATTAGTCTCAACTACATTCTTCCAAATTCTCTTTCTCTAATACACACACACACAGTTCTCAGTAACAATTAATGTACTCGTCAGCCAGCACAGCTTGTACTGTGAAGAACATGGGTATTTGAGTCTGATAAACCTGGGTTCAAGTCCTCCTCTGCCCCTTCCTTGTGTAATCCTGGGAAAAATACACAGCATTCTACTTCTCAGTTCTCTCATTTGTAAGTGTTGGTAACACCTGCTACCATTTAGGGTTGATCAAGGGTTTAAAATAAGAGATATATGAAATATTTAAAACAGTACCTATGCTAAATGTGAAATAAACAACTGCTATTATCACTATTATT
Organism: Micronycteris hirsuta; assembly: GCA_004026765.1. Lineage (NCBI taxonomy): Eukaryota > Metazoa > Chordata > Mammalia > Chiroptera > Phyllostomidae > Micronycteris > Micronycteris hirsuta. The sequence continues at coordinate 45,589 of PVJI01009785.1, read as the reverse complement.
TAGGCTGACTTATTTCCTCTTTGTAGGTGTGGTATTCCTACTATGCTGGAATTGTAGTTTAATAACATAACTCCCAATACATTCCCAAATTCAACTTGCACCAATATGCAAAGCAATATGACTTTGGGGGCAATATTTAGTTTTAGTTTTTAAAAATACTGTTTATAAAGGTAGGCAATTTATTTTACAGGAGACTCAAGCCTAATATTTAAAAATTTTTCATTATTAAGCTATAACATGTTAAAGCTTAACATCGTATAGCTTAATAATTTTATAGCTTTCAGTTTTATTACATATTCCATAACTCCTAGGTCTTTAAACTTATCCATTCTTCTTTCAAGTCAGTTTTCCTACTATCAAATGTACAACATTCTTGTTACCATCAGCAATGCATTTTCAAGTTTATAAATCAAATACAATCCATATTACTAAAGGGCTTTTATATATTATTCCTTTCCAAAGGTGCTTCCCTTGTATGAGGGTGAAATGGGGAGGGGCAAACAATATTAGAGCTGATAGTCATTAAAACAGTGAAGTGTATCTCAAAACATCAGTAGGAAACAAACCGAATCTATTCCAGGCAATACGACCGTATCTGACACTCAAAGGAAAGAGCTCATTGTATTTACATTAGAAACACGAGCTTCTCCTTTGATCTATTAGATAAAACCTTCTGCTGGCTCTCACCATTAAAAATCCTAAATCAAGTGCATTTTCCTACAGTTAATATACCCTGTCTTACATTACATTCAACATATTATATTGAAAACTCTTAGTGCTATGCTTAGATACTTATACCTTCAGCTTAATTAAATAAGTTTATTGAAAACTTATTCTAAGCTCAAAGGACCATAATGCACTTGAGTCAATAAATAAAATGAGCTGGGTATAGGAAAAAACAACTGTTCAGAAATACAAACTTATCACTGAATTTCCATAAGCATCTAACATAACAAATACATATACTACTGGGGATTATACATTTAATTAAAACTTAAAAATAAAAATTAAGGGGCCTACCTTCTACCTTTCCTCTGCCTTCTGACCCCCTAAACCACTAAACCACAAGTCACAGGCCCTAGAGTCCCTGGGCAACAGGAATCAGGAAACCACTCCAGATCCTTGCCAAAACCTCCAAATAGGTCAGTTCTTTGGGCCTTACCCCCACTTTCTCCTTGAAGATGCTTCTCAAGCTTCCCTGACAAAACAATCTATAATTATCTTACATAAATAAATGAATGTCACCAAATAAAAAAACAGAAATTAAAATGGAAATGTCTCATTATAAATTTCTCTTTCATAACTTAGACCTTTCGTAAGACCAGCAACCTGACACCTTTTCTTTGGTCCAAAGGTTTTAATCTCAACTCTCATATTTGGCATTGCAATAAGCCTTTACCTGGGAACAATATTTAGTTTTATTTAAATAATAGCTGTTCATAAATGTAGGAACTTTCAACAGTAAATAAAATCTTTGTTGGAAAAAGGGTTTTTGTTTTAGGCTATCTATCCCAAGGTATTTGTAGATCTGTTTTTCTAACATATTCATGTTTAGTCTTTGGTATCTTAGTGTCCAACTGCTGATATATTCCATCTGTAGTTCTTTAACTACACAAATAGTATTCACTAAGAAAGGTAAGTGAAGAAGGTTAGTTCCTTATAGTGTGAAATCATGGTTTGTTTTGTTTTATTTTGTTTTAAACCAAAACTTCAAATCTACAACTGTAGAAATGTAGTTTAGGCTATCATTTTCATTTTTGGAAAATGACCTCAGTATAGATAAGGGTCCAGACTGTTCCTGCCAAATGGGTCTTCCAAAGACATAATTTCACAGAGAATGAACCATGAAAATCATGCATTTGTGTTTACTAAAAGTCATGTCAGCTAAAAAGGCCACGTCTTTGACCCAATCTTTCTTTGGGAAATGAATTGGGAATTTTCTCTTGGGTGGCAAAAAGAGTCATATAATAGGTTTACATAATCTTGTCATACAGCAGGCGATCATGTTTGTATTCAATATGAATAACTGTCCGTGTTTCAAACCATGGAGGTGTAGTTAGTACTTAGAATTTATACCACAGTACCACAGTCCATTTTTACTTTTTAGCAACACATTTTTTTGTATCTTTGTATCTAGTGAACAAAAGAATGAACAAACAGCCCTGGATGGTGTGGCTCAGTGGATTGAGTGCTGGCCTGCAAACCAAAGGGTTGCTGGTTCGATTTCCAGTCGGGGCACATGCCTGGGTTGTAGGCCAGGTCCCCAGTAGGAGGTGCTCAAAAGGCAACCACACATTGATGTTTCTCTCTCTCTCTCTTTCTCCCTCCTCTCCCCTCTGTCTAAAAATAAAGGAAAACCTTAAAAAAAAAGAATGAACAAACAATTTCTGAACCTCTGTGAAACATTTCTACAATAGTTAAGTTTTTAGTAAGTATAGTTAACCCTAATTATTACGCAGCAGTGCCTATAGTTATGATTACTAATTTTCACAAATCTATACTAAACTTCCTAAGATATTTCTCAATACTTAACAAGCCATTTCCTGATGTTCATGTCCACGGTACCTATCCTCCTGATACTAAATAAATATAACTGGGTGGGTGGAATATTTCTGTCTGTGGCATCATCATCTACAATAGAAACTGCCACACACAACTTAACTTTTTCACAAACCATGTCCTTCTAAACTTTAATTCAATATACTGAGCAATAGTATTCCTGGCTAGAATTATATTTTTAAACACTTGTTTAAGTGTTTATATTCAATCAAAATTATTCCACAATTTACCAGCTATAAAAAATTATGACACCCAGATCAATTCTTCATGTAACACGTAACTGCATCACACAGCAGCATTGCTTACTTTATGTGAATATAAACACAAACCCTATTGAAGTGGTAGTCCTTTTTCCAGTACATCAAGTTTTTCATCGCTATCTTTTCTATATGTTTGCCATAGTTCTTACTATGGTTGGATTCACTGTGTTTTTCGTTCAAAAGAGATATACCTTACATACTGAATTTATAGAGACATGCCCCATCGACAACGAAGTAGGCTCTCCCTCATTTTACTTGAACATATGGCCCTCTTGGCATATGTCTCATTTTCCCACTTCAGGTAAGAGAAGTGGGTATGAGAAATATTTTACTCTCCTCTTTAAATGGCAACTTTTTAGCCTGTCCTCAGCATCTGGAACACAATGGAGCTCATGCTCCATAGAAAGCAGCAGTTGATATTCTCCTACTCAGCTATACCAGCTGTTGCCATGTGGGAATGCTGTCTCTATGTGGCCAGATAGAGCTCAAGAAAAGCCAGAAAGCTGGGGTTTTGTCTAAATCTCCTGCTTTTAGTCATGTAGGAAACTAATGACATTTTTAAAAAAGATTTTATTTATTTTTTAGAGAGGGGAAGGGAGGAAGAAAGAGAGGAAGAGAAATATCAATGTGTGGTTGCCTCTTGAGTGCCCCCTACTGGGGATGTGGCCTGCAACCCAGGCATGTGCCCTCACTGAGAATTGAACCGGTGATCCTTCAGTTTGCAGGCTGGTGCTCAATCCACTGAGCCACACCAGCTGGGGCACTAATGACATTTTTAATGTAGATAATTATAAAAACAAATTTTTTAACATTGTCAGAGTCAAGTTTTGCAAACCCAATAAAACACGTCTGAGGGCAAAGTTCAGAACAACAAACTTTACATTTAACCCTCATGACCAATCCTAGGCCATACTTAATCATCCCCACTTTACAAATGAGGAAACAGAATCTATAAAGAGGTTTAGTTACAGTTATCAGACAGCAAATCATGAAGGATGGGGGACAGGACTTGAATTCTACTCAAAGGAGTTTGACTCTAATGCCCAAAGTCCTAACCACTTGTTCTACATACACATGTAAGACAGATACATATAAGGCAGACAAGCATGTTCTATGCTGATCTATCCTTATGTGCACATGAAAAATGGTAAGATCTGAGGGGAAATAAACAGATAAATGGACACATATACAAGATGGACTGTCTGACCAATCCAGAACAGATCAGGACCACACTTACTTTCATTCTATACTCACTATTCCTGCTGATCCTGCCCAAGACAGCATTAGCCTTGTCAGTCACATTGAAATGTGATTCATAATGAGTTGCCTGTTACTTATATAACTAAAACCCAAGTGTTTTTCAAAGAAAGGAGAGTCTATTTGCTGTCTTGAGTAATCAGAAGACTTGGTATACATGCATTACTTCATGTAAATGTTTGAAAATGCTTGAGCTACACTTTAACACTTATTAGATTCACAGAGAAAAGGAACTCTGAATAAAACTATTCATTTAAAATATTATCTACTAACTTGGAGCATTTTTAGGCCTTTATAAGGCTTGACTACATTTTAAACTGTACTACTAATCTACTCAAATCTGTTTACTACTAGTTCTCTGAGCAAACAATACAACATTCTTCACGACAACTCCATAACTTACGTAAGGTAGGTGCCTCTGGTGTTGACATTCATCATCAAATCCACCTTCTTCGTAGGTGTTTCCAATGTGTTGGTCAAGCTAATAGCACTGGCGTTATTCACCAAGATATCAATTCCTGTTTTCAAAAAATCAAAGTTCCTATTAATATAATTCAAACTTTATAACAAAATTTTTTTTTTTAATTTACTCTGTATAATTGAACCCTAAGTTGGCTCACAAATACTTCTTTTAGAGAAAATGCCTAATATGCCAACATAAGACTAAGTAGTGATGTCACAAACACCAAAATGATTTTCACTGGCACCATGGAGATAGCCAATCACCAGAGCTTCATGTGGAACTACGAGGAGGCTTTGTAGCTTCCATTCTTGTCTGTTTTCTTACCTCCTGGTCATTCCTTCTTATCTCCAAGACCTTGGGTTAACTTCCTTAAAGTTGCCCCTCCTCTCTAGCATCTTTCCAAGGCCTGCCCTCCTTCCAAGCACACAGGTCTCCCTCCCTTCTAAGGCCCTTACTAAATAAAAGAGCTCCTTTCTGGTCTTGGGAACTGGGAAAAGAGAAAAGATCCAGAGTTTCAATTCCAGGCAAATCACCAGAGTAGTTCACGTTTGTTTTGGTAACTCATTCATACGATTATTCCTGCATCTTCTATATAGTGCCCCCCATATGTACAGTTATGTTAACTGAAGAGAGGCAAGAGAATGGGATCTGGGGAACTAGGTTTGGTTAGATGTCAGTAATTGTCAAGGTCCTAGCTTTATACTAGATGGTAGACTTGTTATATTATTCAAAATAATTCTTACCAAATCAAAAATTTCAACAGATGGTTTTTAAGCTACATTTCTATATGAACAATACTCATTTCTGGTTATACTCCAAAGACTCAGAAAAACTGAATAATTTAATTAAAATTATGGTTACACCTACATTTTATGAAAAGTCAATAAGAATTAAGGCACTACCTCCAAATTTCTCAACTGCTTTCTCCACTGCATTATTGATTTGCTGTTCATCTCTCACATCGACAATACATGGTAACGTCTTCCCTCCAGCAGCTTCGACTACAATGGATAAAGAAACAAAGAGAGCATTAAAGCATGCAAATTATAAACCTTTCATTGTGATATGAGTCAAAAGAAATAAGTATCCTGCTTGCAGAAAACCAACATAAATAACTATGTCCGGGGCCCTGGCTGGTGTAGCTCAGTGGATTGAGCATGGGCTGGGAATCAAGCAGTCCCGGTTCAATTCCCAGTCAGGGCACATGCCTGGGTTGCGGGCCAGGTCCCCGTGAGGGCCATGTGAGAGGCAACCATACATTGCTATTTCTCTCTCTCTCTTTCTCCCTCCTTCCCCTCCCTCTCTCTAAAAATAAATAAAAAAATTAAAAAAAAAATAACTATGTCCGATAACTACCAGTGACTCTACCCTGCAGTAGGGCAGACTGACTAACCCATATCCGGCTTCACATGAGGTAGACCAGTTCCGTTAAAAACAAAGTGAAATTTGCCCTGGCTGGCGTAGCTCAGTGGATTGAGCGCAGGCTGGGAACCAAAGGGTCCCAGTTCGATTCCCAGTCAGGGCACATGCCTGGGTTGCAGGCCAGGTCCCCAGTGAGGGCCATGTGAGGAGCAACCATACATTGCTGTTTCTCTCCCTCTCTGTCTCCCTCTCTTCCCCTCTCTCTAAAAATAAATAAATAAAATCTTAAAAAAACCAAAAAAAAACAAAGTGAAACTCTATTGAAAAGCAGAAAAAGGAAGGGAATTTTTTAAAAGTTTATTTAAAAATGTTTAAAAAATATATAAAACAGTATAATGAACTACCACGAATCTATCACCTATCTTCAATGATTGTTCATGTGTAGCCAGTTTGATTTATCTATGTCCAACCCCGTTTTGTTTTCTGCTGATGTATTTTAAAACAAATCCCAGATACCACTTCACTCATCAATACTTCATAGGTATTCCCCTAACATAACCACAGTGCTATTAACATAACTAACAGAACAGCAATCTCGACTAAGTTGAATTTTTGAGCTCTCCCTCCAGGTAATGTGCTTGGCACAATGCCTTGAATATAAGCACTCAGTAATATTTTGTGACATGAAAGTGTTAAAATAATGATTTGCAAGTGGTATAGGGAATAAAAACATGGGGAGTTTTTTCAGAGTGTTCACATCATCCACCTCTCACATTCTTCTCTATTTCCACTCCCCCATTTTCTGCTCAGCTCCGAGAACCACTGCCCTCATGCGACATGAGTTTTAATGGCAATCTCTCATATCACTCAAAAGTGCTGGGGGAGAAAAACAGTTCCCAATCACTGCCTAAGGTGACAAAATACTTTACACAGATAAAATTATTTTTAGGGTAGCATTCAAATACCTATAATTAAACTCTCCAGCAAATTCCCTATGTAGTGACATCACGGTAAGGACATTTCACAAAATGGCACTGTCACACTCACTCACTTTCTTCAGCAGCAGTGTAGACAGTGCCTGGAAGCTTGGGATGTGCATGACTGGTCTTCGCAGCAATGACAATATTTGCTCCATCCTTCGCTGCTTTCAACGCAATAGCTTTGCCAATGCCACGGCTTGCGCCTGTGATAAACACTGTACATCCTGCCAGCTTCCTACGAAAGAACAAATATGGCCTTATTAGAAACCTCAATGTTTTATTTACTTCCCGGTATAAGAAACATATGCATGTTTTTGCAATACATGTTTCCTCTTCTGTGAAACTTTCTCTAAACCCTCCTCCTTCCCCATCTGATTAGCTAATAACTCTACTGGACTCCCACTGCACATGATTTATAAATTATTTATTACAACTGCCGTTGGCCAGTCTTGTAGTGATTTAGCAAACGAAATTTGCTCAAATGAAAAGTAAATCTTAAAGAGAAATGAGAAGTTAATAAACTACATAAACATGTATTATTTTCCAAAAAAAAGTATAGAAGAAGCTTATTTTTAAGTGGTAGGATTATGAATAAATTTTATCATTTTTTTATCCTCACTCAAGGACATGCTTATTAATTTTAGATAGAGAGAAGGGAGGAAGAGAGAGAGGGAGAGAAATGTCGATGTGAGAGAGGAACATCAATCGGTTGTCTCTCATACACACCCCAACCAGGGACCAAACCTACAACCTAGGCAAGTGCCCTGACCAGGAATCAAACCTGTGACCTTTTGGTTTACAGGAAAACTCTCCAACCAATGGAGCCACACCAGCAAGGGCTATCATATTTTTCATATTCTTTGGCATTTTTTAAACTTTCCACAATAAATATATACCACTTAAAAGAAATTATCTAAAAGCAAATAATTGTGCAATGGATGTCCATCATTGTTCATAATAGCCAGAGTGGAAACAATGTATTTGTCAATCAACTGATAGATGGATATATAAAATGTGGTGTATCCTTAGAGCGGAATATATTCAGCAATCAAAATAAATGAAGTACTAATCCATACTGCAACATGGATGAACCTTGAGAACATTATGCTAAGTGAAAAAAGCCAGTCACAAAGGACCACAATTGTATGATTCCACTTACATGATGTATCCAAAACAGACAAATCTATAGAGACACAAAGATTAGGGGCTGCCTAGAGCTGGGGGTGGGAGGTGTCGGGGGCTGACAGCCAAGGGTTGTATGGTTTCTTTTGAGGGGGTGAGATAATAAAAAAAAATTTTTAATTGATTACCATGATGGTTGCACAACTGTGTGACTATACTAACAGTCACTAATATACTAGTATTCATCTACCCAGAGTTTCAGAGAGTTCATAACCCTGGTGACTCCTTGATTTCAGACTTCTGGCCTTCATAACTGTGAGAGAATTAGTATCTGTTTTAAGCCACTCAAAGCACTTCATGGTACTTTGTTATGGCTGCCCCAGAAAACTACTACACTCTTCCCTACTCTCCAAAAAGAACTGCATTCTTTCCATTAGTAGATCTGCATTACAAAAAATTATACTCAATTATTTTGAATTTCACCAATAAAAAATATTGTGGAAATTGGTTTTCTCTTGATATATACATATGTCTCATATGTATACATCTCTTATACCTACATAAAAGCTCCATTTTTTTTTTAAAGCTCCATTTTTGCCTCTTGCCCATCAAGCCCAAAATATTTACCATTTGGCCCTTTACAGAAAAGTTTTAACCACAATCTAGAAAATATACTGTTTAACTTTCGCCTAACTTTGAACTTTATGTAACAGGTTCATATAATAAATGTTATCCTATGATTTGCTTCTTTCACAAAACACTGGAGATTTAATCTTGTTGGTACAAAATAGCTACATTTATTTTAATTAAAGTATATTTCATATATGAATATGCTGCAAATTATTCATTCTACTACTTATGGACTTTGGGGATTATTTCCAGTTTTGTTTATTTGTGTTATGAAAAACAGTGCGACAAATACTCTTGTACACTTCTTCCTGTCACTTGCGCCAGAGTTTCTCTAGGGCATACGTATTTACTGGTGAAACTGCTGGATTAAAGGACATTGTTGTGGATTTAACATGGCCATAAATCCTCGGGCATTCTTTCCATCAGAGCAGCATATTTCCCCCTCTCCTTGAGTCTGGTGTAGCCTGATAACCTTTTCTTAAGAAACAGAATGTGATGGATGTAATATTCTGGGATTTCCAAGCCCAGGTTATAGATGACTGACAGCTTCCACTTTCTCTCTCTTGGAAGCCAGATGCCATGCTGCAAAGAACAGGGACAGATTACTAGGTAATGAGAGGCCATGAGAGAGAGGACCTGCAGGGTGAGATGCCATTTGGAACATTTTTGCCCCGGCCAAGGACCCAGCTAAATGCAATCATATGAATGACCTTAACTTACATAGAGCAAAAGAAACCACTCAACCCAAAAAAACTGTGAATAATAATAAACCATTGCTGTCTTTCAAAAGTTTTATGGTTTATCTTTTAAATCTTGGTCTTTAATCTACCTAGAATTTTTGTATATAAATTAAGGTAAGGATCCAATTACACTTTTTTCCATATAAACAACCGACTGTCCCAGTGTGAAAAGCCCATCTTTCTCACAGTTCTTCAATGCTAGCTTTGTTGGAGACTAAATCTCCAAAAATATATAGATCGGTTTCTAGGCTTTCTTTTCTGTTCCACTGACCCACAAGAATCACAGTGTTTTAATTACAATAGCTTTCTCAGTCCCAATAACTTGTTGGGAACTGCCCTGCCTGGTTTCAGAAGCTGTAACCCCACCCCCCCCATGGCTAAAGCTGAGTAAAGGACCTTGGGGCCATAAGCCACTAAGGAGACAAAGCTTATCTTCCTGGCAGGGGTGCTGCCTCTGCCCCCTTTTACTTCACCCTGCTTGGCCCCAGGCGGATGATTGGTTAGCCAATGATGGGTAAGATTCCTCAAGGGAGGGATGACCTAAGACAGGCACAGTCGTGAAGGGGCCCTCAAGGAAGGACTTGGGGGGCTACAGAAAAAGGGGGTGATGGACCTTCACCCCTCAGCTTTGACATAGCCTGAGTCCTCATCCTGTCTGCAGTAAGTCTCCTAATCTCTTGGCTGCCTTGCTTCCCCTGCTTGACTTAAGCCTGAAACAATGCCAGAGGGCAGTGCAGCCCTGGGCAAGAATGGGCGGTTCCCTGGGGCGATCAGGCCTAAGAAAGAATGCATAAAATCCTGTGAACCCTGCTTTGCTAAGAATGTCCTCAATTTTCTGATAAGCGTCCAAGCATAAAATGAGTTTGTTTCCCAAAGTTTTACAGCACTTTAGCTAACTGACCATGACTCAGAATAAGCCCTCAGAGTTCTTTGTACGTTATCCATTGTTTGATTATTACTGCCTGACAATGGTTGATGAGCTTTACCTATATCCCTGTGCAAACTGAACCCAATAAAAGCCCATCAAGGAAGCTCCTCCTGGCCCTTCTCCTTTGAGAGATCAGCACAATCTGATCACGTCTCGGTAGACTTATTCTCATCCATGGCGGACGGGGGGTGGGGAGGGGGCCTGTGGGTGGAGCCCCCCCACAGTAAGTAATAAGGCAAATACTTCCAATTTGTTCTTCTTCAACAGTTTCTTGGCTATACTTGAACCTTCACTTTTCCACATATATTTTAGAATCAGCTTAGCTAATTGCATAAGCAAAATCAGTTGAAATTTTGATAGAAATTGAGTTGAATCTATAATTTAATTTGGAGAGAACTGACATATTTAGACAATGAGTGCTCCAATCCATGAACATGGTATCATTCTCTATTTAAGTTTTCTTTAGTCTTTCAATGATTTGTAAAAGTTTCTACAGAAGGGTATTATACATCTTTTGCTGGCTTTGTTCCCACATACATCATTCTTTTTAACTTTTTATTTGTAAATATTTTTCCCTTTTTTTATTGTCATGCAATTACAGTTGTCCCCATTTCCCCCCATGTAAACGATTTCTTAGAAAAGCTGCAAGAATAAGAATAGTGCAAGAAAAACACATATATCCTTTGCCCAGATTCATATATTGTTAACATTTTACCCCTTGCTTTAGCATTTATGCTCATTCTCTCTCTCCCTTTCTCTTTCTGTATACCTTATTTTTTCAAACTACTAAATGTAAGTTGAATATGTCATGTCATGGCCTGCTATTTTACATAACCACTGTAGAATTATCAACTTCAGTAACTGATACAATATCTACTTTTATCTAACATACTGCCAATATTTCAATTTTGTCAATGGATGCAATAATGCCCATTAGAGTAATTTTGCCCTACAGTACAGGACCTAGTTTAGAACCAGACAGTGCATTTCGTTGTCACATCTCTTCAATCTTCTTTAATCTAGAACATTATTGCAACCTCTCTTATCTTTTATGATATGTATTGACTTTTTTTTAAAGATTTTATTCATTTTTTGTTTACATTTTATTTATTTTTAGAGAGAGGGGAAGGGAGGGAGAAAGAGAGGGAGAAACATCAATGTGCGGTTGCCTCTTGCACACCTCTTACTGGGGATATGGCCTGCAACTCAGGCATGTGCCCTGGCTGGGAATCGAACCAGTGATGCTTTGGTTCACAGGTCCGTGCTCAATCCACTGAGCTACACCAGCCAGGTGTATTGACTTTCTGAAGAATGTGGTGCCACTCATTTAAAAAAAATGAATGCTTCCCACTTTGGATTCAGCTGTTACATCCTCATGATAGATTCAGGTTATTTATTCCCAGCCAGAATATGAAATACAGTATCCACAGTGTATCACACCTGGAAGCATACAATGTCCATCTGTACTTACGGTGATATTAATTTTGATCATCCAATCATAATATTTCTTCACTGTATAATTACTCTTCTTTCCCTTACAACTAATAAACAATCAGTGCAAAGACATTTAAGGACATCATTAAAATTTTATTACGGAATTTTCAAATATATTTAAAAATATAGAAAATAGTATAATAAGCTCCCATGTTTAACAATTCAACAATTATCAAAATTTGGAGTGACTATCAGAAAACCAATCTCAGAGGTCATATAATTTCACCTATAAATATGCATCTTTAACTTTTACATAGCAATGTCATTATTACAGCTAAAAAAATTAACAACAATTGCTTTGTCATTCAGTACCTACCCATATTCAAAGTTTATCACGTCCCCACTATCACTTAAAAAGCCCTTTCTGTTTGCCTCCAGTCTAGCTAGACTGATTCTCAGTAGAACAAAGGATATCTTCCTCCTCATTCAGAGTCTCAGGCATTGCTGAAAGAAAGGCAAATGCAGCTTCTCCTCTCAACATGAACCCTGGGTCTCTACCACAAAGGAACTCCTGCAGCTTTAAGGCATTAGAACCTAGGGGTTGGCAGGGGATCCTCATTACATAGATGGAAGGAAGGAAGGAAGGAAGGGAGAGAGGGAAGGAGGAAAGAAGGGAGGGAAATTTCTCAGTACATAGATGGCTAAAACTTGCTAATGTTTTTGCTAATGTTGCTAATAAGCTACACTACAATTTACCAAAATTCTCTGATACCTGAAAATCAGAATAATGGTGATGAAATTTAAAACTATTTTTAAAGAGAAAAATCACTTTAAAAAACTATACAAGATTAGAAATTCTAAAGTTCATTTTGAAAAATAAACATCCAAAAATTACCAGGAAAATTCTGGAAAAAAAAATTCGAATCAGGCAGGAACTAGCCTTCCAAGTTATTAAAACGTTTTATAAAAGTACAGTATTTAAAATAGCTTGGTACTGGTGCATGTAGAGACAGATTAAAGTAATATAATTTAAAAAATCAAGAATCAGACCCCTATACATACAAGATTTTAGTATAAGATAGAGGTGGAGTTTCTAACAGAAAGGAAAAGGTAACTAATCAGTCAGTGGTGCTGGGACAACTGCACAGCCAGCTACCTGAACCGAAATGATGTGGGCTTCATAACTCACTTCCTGTATCAAAAGACTATGCAAAACAGCATTTCCTCTCAAGCAGATGAAAAATTTAAGAGCTAAATAAAACCCCCCAAACATAAAAATACTAGATGAGCCCTGACTGGTGTAGCTCAGTGGATTGAGTGCAGGCTGGGAACCAAAGGGTCCCGGTTCGATTTCCAGTCAGGGCACAGGCCTGGGTTGCGGGCCAGGTCCCCACTGAGGGCCATGTGAGAGGCAACCATACATTGCTGTTTCTCTCCCTCTCTTTCTCCTTCCCTTCCCTTCTCTCTAAAAATAAATAAATAAAATCTTAAAAAAAAAACCCAAAAACTGGTATTTCCACACTACTCTTAAAAAAAAAATACTAGATGAATACTTATCATTAAAAAAAAAAATTTTGATTTAAGATGATGGCCTTAGAGGTTTGCACAAACACACAAAAGCCTTAAAAGAGAAAAGGCTGATAACTGACTCTATAAAAGCACCTACCTACATGACAAATAATATAGTCAAAGTCAAGACACAGTAAAAAATACTGAGAAAAATACTTGTGACACATGCGACAGAACGAATTTTTTAAAATAGATCTCTCAGGGATCAAAAAACGTCTTGTGTAAGGCAGGCAAAGAAAAAGATACAAAAATGGCTTTAAACCAGAATTTCTCCGTCTCTGTACTACTGATGTTAAAAGGGGCTTACCAGCATCCCTGGACTCCATCCATTAGATACAGTCCCACCCCCCTCATTTTTATATCGAACACTTTGTTGTTTGCCAACATGCTGGATTAGGAAAGCTCATTCACTCCCTTGGGTGTGCAACCTTTTTGGAGGGCTATTAGTATTAGCTATCAAAATGTAAAGGGTATATACTCTTTGATCCAGCAACCTCACTTCCAGGAATGTATCATATAGATACATTCAAATATGTGCAAACAGATGAATATGTGAATAATCGTTGCAGCAAAGATGGAGTAACAAAAAAAATTAGAAATGATCTGGTATCCAATGGTAGGGAGCCAGTTAAATAAATTATAGTACCTCAATAGAATACTACGTAACCATTAAAAGGGAATAAGGGCTACATGTACTGAATATGTGTGTCCTAAGTTATATTAAGTAAAAATAGCAAGGCCCAGAAGAGAGTTTGCCACCATTAAAAGTGGTGTGTGCAATGCAATACACAGAGGATGATTATAGAATAGTACACTTCAAAGCCCTGGCTGGTGTAGCTCAGTGGATTGAACACGGGCTGGGAACCAAGCGGTCCTGGTTTGATTCCCAGTCAGGGCACATACCTGGGTTGTAGGCCAGGTCCCCGTGAGGGCCATGTGAGAGGCAACCATACATTGCTGTTTCTCTCCCTCTCCTTCTCCCTCACTTCCCCTCTCTCTAAAAATAAAAAAAAATTTAAAAAATAAAAATAAAAATAAATCTTAAAAAAAAAAAGAATAGTACACTTCAAATTTACATAATCTTGTTAACCGATGCCACTCTAATAAATGTAATAAAAATGTTTTAAATGTGGTGTGTATTCAGGGTGATATACAAATATATTTATTCATGCACATAATATCTTTGGAAAAAATACCAGAAAGCAACAGAAGGACTGGAAGTTAAGGATGACTAAACTCACTTTTAAGTGACACTCAAAAGTTTGAGCTGACTTAAAGTCTTTTGGCCATGGGTTTGTAGGTTTCAAGCAATTACATATTGGACATGCCACTCAGCTCAATACACCCATACTTTACAGAAACAAAGTAGAACGGTGGTTGCCAGGAGCCGAGGGGAAGGGGAAAAGAGACGGTTAACAGGAATAGCCAGCGTTTTCAAAGTTGAAAAAGTTCTAAAGATTGGCTGCATGACAACGTGAATGTACTTAACACTACTAAATTATACACTTAAAAATGGTTAAGATGGCAAATTTTGTTGTGTATTTTACCACAATTAAAAATCTTTTTAACGTGGAAAGTGCCCCCCACAAAAAATACCTGTACTTTAAGATTAAATTTGTTACTAACTTGAAAATCACTTCTTAAATACGCCATTATTTCATTATTCCAGAATGAGAGTTCAGAACAAGAGGACACTCATGAGGTGCACAAGTGTTCCAGTGACCTTCCACCTAGAACTTGCGTGCCTTCTTCACCAAACAGGCAGCTCCTATTCAATCCAAGATGGGGCCGGCCCTACGGGCGACGGGGTAACCCACTCTGGATCCTTTACCTATGGAAGAGGTTTTTTTACGGCTGCCACCCTGATGTACACAACTTTAAGTTACTTCTCACGCGTTAACGTAGTTCTAGGAACACTACGTCCAGCGCGGAGATTTATTAATCCTCCCACCGCCGCCGGGCCCCTCCTACCATCCACGAGGGCTTACACCGCCCAGCCTGGTCTTTCCCCGTGGCGACCCCAACCCCTTACCCTGTATTAGGTAACATGACTTCCGTAGATCAAGATCAACGGCGAAGCAGCAGCCCCTGGCAGACAGTGAGAAGTGGTTCTTCCCTCCGCATTTAACCCCGCCCCAGACAACGCCCCCGAGGCCCCGCCCCGAGGTCCGCGGAGATTGGGCTCTGGAAGAGGCCGGAGGTTCCTGAGTGCGCCTGCGCACGCAGTTGGCCTCCCTGGCGCTCGGCCTCCCCGGCGTTTGGCCTCCCCTTAGCCAGGCCCTGGAAACGGATCCTCTGCGCAAGCGCGGTGAAAGACAACTGGACCCCGCCCCTCTCGTGAGGTCTGCAATGACAATC
Source organism: Micronycteris hirsuta (assembly GCA_004026765.1). Taxonomy (NCBI): domain Eukaryota; kingdom Metazoa; phylum Chordata; class Mammalia; order Chiroptera; family Phyllostomidae; genus Micronycteris; species Micronycteris hirsuta. The sequence continues at coordinate 29,927 of PVJI01009785.1, read as the reverse complement.
TGTAACCCGCGCGGGTCTAGATTACCGTGCGCGGCCGCGGTTACGTTTGCCTTTTCCCGCCCCGTAAAAGGAAAAGGGTTCCTCGTCACAGCGCTGCGTTCCCTTGCCAGTAGGTTTGCCGTTTGAGTCGTGCTTTAGAGACCTTGTGGGCTGGGCGCGGCTTCTTAGTCGACCCTCCCTCCACACCCAAACCTGGGCAGGAGGCTTCCCTTGGAGGCTCCCTTTAGGAATGCTTTTCGTCGCAGATACTTTCTGCCAGAAGCCAGCCAGCGTCGTATTTCGACTCTTGCACTGAATCTGGACGAAAGCCGGCCCGACCTCGAGGGTCTGTAAATAGCACTGGTGAGGGGCAGCTTCTGGATCAGAGCTCTTTGCAATAGTCGCGCCAAAGAAGTCAGTTAACCCTGGTTTTTCTTCTCTTAGCTGATAGCGAGGCAAATACCGAACTCAGTGCTGGAATAAGGTCAATTCTGGGGTCCAGTGTTGCTTTTGGTAGTATACCTTGGACATAACTCAGCTACCCTAATGAACTAAAGACTGGCATATTTTTAGACAGACATGAAGAAACTGCTTTGTATTGTGAAGAGGTAGAACAGGATTGATTATGAGGACTTTATGAGGACTCAAGAAACTTTCTCCAGCGGTATGTTTCCCACTTGTTACAAGCCCCAAATAGATCTGTTTACTCGTACCACTTGCCAGTCTCCTATAGGCGTTTAAATTTGCTTTCCATGATATGGTGCTTAGATACTCAGGAGGAAATTATTTATATGTGCTGCTCACTGGAGATAATAGGCAAGGATCTGAATAGACATTTCTCCAAAGAAGTTATACAAATTGGCAAGCAAGCACACTTAAAGATGCCCAACAGCATTAGTTATTAGGGAAATGCAAATCAAAACCAAAATGAGATTCCACTTTACACCCATAGTATGGTTATAATGGAAAAGATGGTAAGTAAGTGTTGACCATCATGTGGAAAAATTGGAGCCTTTTTACATTGCTGGTGGGAATGTAAAATGGCACAGCCACTTTGGGAAACAGTTTTGCAGTTCCCCAGAAAGTTAAACATCTGCTCCCAGCTACTGGATAGCCACATGCAATTATATTCTTAGATGTACATATTCCTAAGACATGAAAACGCTCAGAATAACCACCAGATGGCACTGTTTTTTAAAATTCAAAATATAATACCACAAAATGTTAACTTATTAACAATGTGCTATATTATAACTTAGTTTGGATTAAGGCAAAAATAACATGAGATTCTCAATAGGACTCCCATAAAGGGGAAATAAGAGGAAGTATAAATTTTAAATTCCTTAAAACTGCATTATTAAAATAGGATGTGATACTCTTAATTCATTTTATATTAATTATAAAATAGTCAAACTTGTCTTCACTTGTTTTGTGACTTCTAAAGTCTATTAAGTCTATTAAGTTTAGTTCTCCAATATTAAAAAGTAATTTTCAGATACATAGGAGATTGAAAGTGCTGACTTAAATTGAAATATCAAAATATATGACATTGAAAACAACTTTATGTTAAATTATCAAAAAACTGACTCTCCTAACCCTGACCCCCTGTATAAGAATATACTTTTTAAGTGTATAATGCAGTAACATTCATGTTTTTTACACAACCCTCATAAGGAGATTTTTTTATCCAGACCCAGTTCACTCACAGTTTTCTATTCTATTTTATTTGAATTGATTTTATCTGTCTTGGTCTTTGTCAGTTGGTCATAACCTAGTAAATTATTTTGATGACTCATTAATGGATTTAACTTACCCCTTGGAAAACATTGCTTTAGTATATTGTAATTTGCCATTGTAATTTTTCAACTTGCCTTTTAAGATACCCTAAGCTTCTCCAGTCAAATATAAAGTTAGTAATTAATGGTCAGAGGCCAACAATACAATGTGACTAAGAGCAGATGGATGCTTTCAATGGCTTTGAATGAGTCAGGGATCTCAAAACTTTCCATTTCCTTCATGTACAAGACAGCCCACTCTAGTTCAGAAGGTTAAATGGGGAAATCCTTGGGATTTTGAGGGTATGGCAATTGTTTCTGATGATGTGCCAAATCCTCCCCATAGGACTCCTAGTTTTGCCTTTTGTTGAATATTGCCAGTCATTACTTAATTAATAACTAAGTACTGGATATTGAACTCGTTGCTGTATTTTAATGTCAATATCTTTCTGATAATACATGATTCCAACAATCTAGAGAAAGTGGAAGTTTCTCTCTAATACTACCCTTCAGAGATCATCATTGTTAACAGTTTGGCATCTATCCTTCAAGGGTTTGAAATTTTTATATAGATGCTGATCATTTTTAAAGCACAGGGGAGATATATACTATATTATTTTTGAAACTGTTTTTGTTTTTCTTAATGAATCATAGACATCTTCCCAAGTTTACACCTAAAAGTTTATCTTAATGTTTTAAAGATAGGTGCATAGTTTTCTTTTATATGATGTACTCCATATTAATTTAACCATTGTTATTTTTGATGGACATTTAAGTTATTTTAAAATTGTCTTTATGATAAACAATATTGCAATAAAAGTTTTTGTGCATACATCATTGTTCACTAATCATATTACATTTCCCTAGAATACATTCCTGGTTTGCTCAATACACACTTATACAAATTTAATAGCCTCTAGCTAAAGGTTGTGCTAGTAATTTACACCAAGATTTCTCAACCTTGCCATTACTGGCCTTTTGGGTTGGATAATCCCGTGTTACAGAAATCTATCATGTATATTGTAGGGTGTTTGGCAGCATTCCTGGCCTGTATCCACTACATGCCCCTCTCCCAGTTTTCTTTGTTCATTGTGGTAAAATAAACAATATTTACCATTTTAACTATGTGTTAGTATATATTTCAGTAGCGTTAAGTACATTCCTATTCTTGTATAACCAACACTGTTATCCATCCTCAGCCCTTCCAGTTTTAACAACCAAAAATATCTCCAGAAATTACTAAATGTTTCCTGGAGGGAAAAATAGCCTGGTTGTTTACACCATCACAGAGGTGAACGAGAAGTCCAAAACATCAATGTCATTAAAAAAAAAAAAATTAAGGATCTGTAATAGGTTTAAAAAGACTAAGAAGACATTACAACTAAATGTAACATGATACTAGACTAGATCCTGTAAAGGAAAAAAAATGCTCTATTAACACAATTGAGAAATTGGAATATGTACTACAGATTAAAGTATTGTGTCAATGATAAATTTACTGAAATTGATAACTGTAATGTGGTTATATAAAAGAATGTCTGGATTCTTTGTGTAAAGTATTAAGAGGTAAAAGGAAATGAATACGCACCAAAAGTGTGTGTGTGTGTGTGTGTCTGTGTGTCTGTGTGTACAGGGAGAGTGAGAGGATGCTAAAAGGTGATTTGGGGTAAAGATATACTAGTTCTTTAATTAGTACAACTCTTCTATAAACCTGAAATAAATTCAAACTAAAAAGTTTTAAGTGAATGAGAATGCTTATAGCTAAAACTATTGATTGTCTGTTCATGCTCTTCAACTCCTGGTTCCTTGCTAATTTTGTTCATCAGTGCTTCAGAAAAGGTAACCATAACTGCAGCTCAGGATAACATCCTGGTTACTCTAGGTCAATGGTTCTCAAACTTTCATGTGCACCAGGATCATCTTTGCAAAGCATGGATTAATGGGTAAGGCCCTCTGAGTTTCTGATTAACTAGGTCTTCGACAATGGAATTGAAGAATGTGTATTTACAACAAGTTTCCAGGTATTGTAAATGCTACTGCTTGGGGCACAAGAAGACGTTGGCCAGTAGTTCCCAGACTTGTTTGCAAATTGGAATCACTTGGGGATCTTTTAAAAATTCTAATGCCTGGGTCTTACTCCTAGTAATTCTAATTGAATTGGTATGGGGTACACACAGGAAATAGACTCTCAGGTAGTTCTAACACACAGCCAAGACTGAGGATCACTGATCTTGGTCAATGAAATCTTATTCCCCTTGTCAATGTCTTGTTCAGAATTGGGCATGTTATCCAGTGCTGACAAATGCTGGGAAAAGTTTTCCTACTTTTGAGAAAGAGACCACACAAGTGCCTCTTTTCTTCTAGATGTTGTTTCTGGATAGGATGCTTGAAACAGGTGCATCTATTTTGCAACCAGAAGGGGAACTAGCTTTCCCCTTTCCTATAGCACCTTCAAAGGGAAACTTTCTCCTATAACATACATGAAGGAAATGCTGGGGTCGGGGGCAGAGCCCTCCTGCTAGTGTTCTAACACTCCCACTGCCTAAAGGTGCATTGTGGGTTTTCCTCATTTTGCAGCTGGCCATCTCTTGGAATTCCAGGAAACATTTCCCTCAATGGACAACTGATCCTTTGCATGAGGGCAAGTTGTGGGTGTGTGGATCATGTCATATTTCACTTTTTTGCTCTGTTGGTTTATTTACTATACCATTTCCACACAACGAGTTGTGTGGAAATTGCCAACGAGTTGAGGCTTACGAAAAGGAATTACTATACATCAGCGATTTTCAACTAGTGTGCCGCAAGAATTTTAAAAACACGCAATCCCTGACTATTTAGTTGGGCACTGACCTCTTTTCCCTTAGACTGTCAAATTAAAAATGACAACAGCCGACACAACAATAGCTGTTGGGTGTGAATGAATCAAAATAATACCTATTTTTTGTCAGATTGGTAAAGATCCATTTTTCAGTGTGCCACAGAATTTTAGTAAGTAGTTTATGTGTGCCACGAGATGAAAAGGGTTGAAAATTGCAGCTGTATACATGTAAAAAATTATACGACAACTTCTACGTCCGAGACTGTATTTGCCTACCTGCCACACATTCTTCACTTCTGACCAACATTTTCTATTATTAGAAGTGGCACTATGCCCAGTAAGAACACTGCATCTCTTAGCCTTTCTTACAACTAGGAGCGGCCATGTGACCAAATTATGGCTCTTGAGACATAAGTGGACAATCTTAGACTTGTGGGGGAAGCTTCTTTAAAGAGCTTCTAACCGTTTCGTGACCTTAAGAAAGAGAGCTGCATGCTCACATAATGGAACGAAAAGGAGGTGGGATCTTTGATGAACATGGAGTGTCCTAACAGCTCTGAAACCACTACTAGAATGCTTTTGTATGAGAAATAAAATTTTACCTAATTTAAGACATGTTATTTTTAGTTTTCTGTTACGTGCCTCTGGACCTAACTTTTAATGATAATCTCTCTGTCTCAAGGCAAAAGTAGCAACAGAATATAAACCAATGCAGGGAGTTCTTTCTTGAACACACCCAAATCCCTAGCTTTGCTCTGGCTTCATGTCTGCTTTTATCCCTGGGAGCGTGAATTTTGCTCACATTTCCTTCTTTAAAATCTCCACCCCCTTTCAGGAAATCCCATGCCCTGCCCACAGGGATTGGTCTTATACTAGGATCCATCCTCCTTTCCCAAGCCAAACATTTTCCAAGTCTGAATTATTCATTCTATTTAAGGCTATGACTTTAGCAAGAGAGTCCAGGGTGGGTGTAGGTTCCAAGTCCAGTTCCCTTCAAGGTATTTCCATCTAATTCTTGCTGGTGACCTCACTTAATAGTAACTACTATCTCAAATACACCCACATCTCCCAAAGTCAGGCATGAATTCTGATAATTGTTTCATCCCCACTCACTATAAAGGTAGCATTAATATTTTGCAAGGCAGTAACAGTTCTTTTTTATCTTCTAGCTTTCAAACTGTTCCTACCAGGCATTAACAAAATTTTTGGGGTTTTTTTAGAGCAAAGTTAAAGAACAGGCCCATGATTGAGCCATTTGTCTCTTAATGGCCACTACTTTGCTACACAAAGATCAAGCTTTGGAATTACCCGCCCGCCTCCCCCCCCCATATCTTTACTCTGTGTCAAATTAAATTCTTAAAGGTGTCATCCTCCTACTACCCTATACTAATTGAATATTTAATTAAGTTCTCATACTCCCACTGCTCCAGTTGAAGAGAGGCTATATGAAAACTTAGTATCCTCTGACACTAATTCTCTGCCTCCATGAATGGGGGTAGGATTGGGGAGGAGATTTGCTTTTTTTAGTTACATAAATAACATTTTCTCATAGAGAAATGTTTCAGATTGTTTTTTAGTTTTGTTTTTCTGTGACTGACCTTTGCCTGTTCAAGGCTGACTGTTTGCCTGCTCTGTGGGCTCATGTGCAATTAAACATTTTCTAGAACCATACTGGGGTGGGATAACAGCTCTGTCCAGCTGTCTGGCATTCCAGGAACCTTTCCATTGAACCTGTAGACTATGATCTGCTTTTTATACAAGGCTATTATTTCAACAAAGGACAAATAAGGAAAAAAATATATAAATATACTCTAACCAATCTGTTTGGCTCCTTGTTAAATAATTATGTCAAAAAATTTAGAGAGTAAATTTGAATTAGTGGCTAGAGTGTTCTATTTGTAAAAGAAAATTTCTATTTCCTATTTGTAATACGGTCTCAGATACCTAAGGGACTATTTTGTCCCATAAAAGAACATTTACAATATTATAGGCATCCATAATATATATCAACTTTATATATCTCTACACAAGTGGAATACCAAGGCAGGAAAAGCAAAATCTGCTCTTAGTATGATAGGCTAACTTCAGCTCAGGGAGAGAGAGTTATAGTAACAGGTTAATTGTAAAAGAAAAAAAGAATAGTTGCGTATTTTCCTCTGCTACCCTACTCACAGCTATTCCTCCACCACCCCCTCTTTAAAAAGATCAAGGTGAATTACATAGTTAACTGGTTAGGGATAAATAATTTAAAGGAGAATCATGCTAAGAGCTGATGAAAGGACAGTATCCATGGCTGCTTGAAAAGACTGGAAATATTTTAATGACAATCATTAATTGTAACATAACTTCCAGGGACAAATGAACAAAACCAGAGAAGAAATTTCAAGTTTAATGAAACTAGAGTAATCCTACCACAGATTATGAAGAATACCTTCCAATTTGTACCCCAATTGGAGAAAGTGGTGAGATTTGATGTGATTTCCTCTAAATAATAACTCAGTGCCAAGTAAATGAGATGGTCCTAATGGTCCAGCAGTGACCTGAAACTTGAAGAAATAAGGAGTATGGACCTGAGTGAACCATGGAAAAATTAAGAAAACCACCTTTGGGCTCCATCTGAAATGGTAAGAAAGTAGAATTAAGGAAGAGACAATGTGACACACATTTGACTTTCCAGGATTCAGTTTCCTGACCCATGACTGAAACTTGGAAATGAGTGCCAGCTGAAGGGTTACAAGTGAACAGCAAGGTAGAACTGCTGACCAATGTAAACTGAGCAGAATAACAACACTGACTTTATTAAAGTAACATGACAGGGTCAATGAGCACTAATCCACTTGAGCAGATAATTATGTCTAAATAAATAAGAATATTTATTAAATTTAATGTGATGGTTGTAATTCTTGATAGAAAATTTATATAACATGAAACTGACAAAATTGACTATAAAGAAAGAATAGAGTCATGAGACAGTGTGAGGGCTAATTTTTCATTTCTCAGAGTGTAGTCAATAAATACAAGGGTGGGCAAAAGTAGGTTTATAGTTGTTTGTATGGTTGCGATTATTACCGTAGCTTTTAAAAAATATATTTTATTGATTATGCTATTATAGTTTCCCCATTTCCCTGCCTTTATTCCCCTCCACCCTGCACACTGCCTCCCACCCACATTCTCCTCCTTTAGTTCAAGTCCATGGGTTGTACATATAAGTTCTTTGGCTTCTCCATATCCTATGCTATCTTAACCTCCCCCTATTTTCTACCTACCAATTGTGTTACTTATTCCCTGTACCTTTTCCCCTTCTCTCCCCCTCCCATTTTCCCACTGATAACCCAACAAGTGATCTCCATTTCCATGATTCTGTTCCTGTTCTAGTTGTTTGCTTAGTTTGTTTTTGTTTTTGTTTTGTTTTGTTTTTAGGTTTGGTTGTTAATAGTTGTGATTTTTTGTCATTTTGCTGTTCATATTTTTTATCTTTTTTTCTTAGATGAGTACCGAATTTAACATTTCATATAATAAGGCCTTGGTGATGATGAACTCCTTTAACTTGACCTTCTCTGGGAAGCACTTTATCTGCCCTTACATTCTAAATGATAGCTTTGCTGGATAGAGTCATGTTGGATGTAGATCCTTGCCTTTCATGACTTTGAATACTTCTTTCCAGCCCCTTCTTCCCTGTAAGGTTTCTTTTGAGAAATCAGCTGATAGACTTATGGGATCTCCTTTGCAGGTAACTGTCTCCTTTTCTCTTGCTGCTTTTAATATTCTCTCCTTCTCTTTAATCTTGGCTAATGTAATTATGATGTGCCTTGGTGTGTGTTTCCTTGGGTCCGACTTCTTTGGGACTCTCTGAGATTCCTGGACTTCCTAGAAATTTATTTCCTTTTCCAGATTGGAGAAGTTCTCCTTCTTTATTTTTTCAAATAAGTTTTCAATGCTTGCTCTTTCTTTTCTCCTTCTGGCACCCCTATGATTTGGATGTTGGAACATTTAAAGTTGCCCTGGAGGTTCCTAAGCCTCTCCTCATATTTTTGAATTCTTGTTTCTTCATTCTGTTCTGGTTGGATGTTTATTTCTTCCTTTTCTTCCAAATCATTGATTTGAGTCCCAGTTTCCTTCCTGTCACTGTTGATTCCCTATATATTTTGCTTTATTTCACTTTTCATAGCCTTCATTTTTTCCTCTATTTTGCGACCATACTCAACCATTTCTGTGAGCATCCTGATTACTAGTATTTTGAACTGTGCATCTCATAGGCTGGCTATCTCTTCATTGCTTAGTTGTATTTTTTCTGGAGATATTTTTTGTTTCTGTGTGCCTATTACATTGTAAGTGGTGGAGACTTACATATTCACCAGGGCAGAGCAACCCACTTGCCTGCATTGTAGTGCTGTATGTGGGGGAGGGGTCTGACAGGGAACATTGCTGCTCAGCTCTCTGCCAGTTTCCAGTCACTTCCCCTGCTACCCACAAGCAAAATGGGTCCTTCTGGCGCTGATTCCCAGGTGGGTAGGTTTGTATACATTCTAGGACCCTGTGGGTCTCTCCAAGAAACTCTCCTGTGAGGCTGGGAGTTTCTCCTGCTGCCTCAACCCACACAAGTGTTCTCATTCAGAGGCTTTAAGGCTTTATTTTGCCAAGCTGGAAACCCTGGGTTGCAGGGTCTTTCTCTCTCCCTAGTTGTTCCTCCTGATTTATCTGCACACAAATGTGGGACTGCCCAGTCCGAAATCCGCCTCCTCACCTGCTCCACCAGCCACCACCTTGCTGCAAGTCCTCTCCTGGCTGCCCATCTCCGCCCCTCCTACCGGTCTGGATAAGTGTTTCTTCTTTAACTCCTTGGTCATCGAACTTCCATACAGTTTGATTTTTTTGATCAGTTCTGGTTGTTTTTTGTTTTTTAATTTATTGTTGTCTTTCTTTTGGTTGTGTGAGGAGGCACAGTGTGTCTACCTACGCCTCCATCTTGACTGGGAGTCTACAGTAGCTTTATTAACTGAAAACAATGTCACAATGGCACAGTGCACTTAGGTACAATCTCGTAAGTGCTCAAATTGCCAGCCTTCATTATTTTTGTAGTCTACTTGCTATACTCACACTTTGGCTTGAGCACAGAGTTTTTCTTTCTTTCTTTTTTTTAAGATTTTATCTATTCGTAGAGAGAGGGAAAGAGAGGAGGAAAAACATTGCTTGCGTGCCCCCAACTGGGAAACTGGCCTGCAACCCAGGCATGTGCCCTGACTGGGAATCAAACTGGGGACCCTTTGGTTTGCAGGCCAGCACTCAATTCACTGAGCCATACCAACCAGGGCTGGCACAAAGTTCTTTATTGTTGTCAATAAACCTACTTTTGCTTAACCCTGTACATTTTTGCTTCTGAAGTTGATGATTTAAGTATGTTATTTAAAATTTAAAGATCATTATTACTGGAACTAAAACTAGATCTTCTAATTTATCAGGGGAAGTTGCCATAAATCTGATATAAACTTTACAAAGTGGAAAAGAACTCCACTGAACTGTAGAAAAAGGAAAATTTTCAGAGGAGGAAAAGGGGCAGAAAAAGGAGAGTAGTAGTAAAGGATGTACAGTTTCTGGCTAGATCACCCTAAGGGGAATGGCTAAGTTTTATCTGGCAATTACTTTACTAGTACTGACTAGGTAATTCCAGGTTGACTGGTTAAAGGTTAAATTCCTGGGAGTAGTTGAAACAGCAATTAGATTAGGATTAAGTCTTAGGTTGCTGATGTGGGGTTTAGCACAGGTGACTCCATTAATGGGCCTGGTGTCTCGTTCTTAACACTGGAAATGGAAGCAAAGTTTCCTTTTGGTGCAAGTATGCCTTTTACACCCATACTTGGTAATCTCCCTTCTTATCAAAAGGGAAGACAGGTCTCCGGCCCAGGGCCTTCAATAGATAATAGTATCTAGCTAGAATTTAATACTGTTTACATTGTATTTAGTGACAGCTCTTATGGCACATGACGTTGGTTTTCCATTTATAATAGTGATATAAAATTTCTTTTTTTTTTTGCTATTTTTTTAAAGATTTTATTTATTTATTTTTAGAGAGAGAGGAAGGGAGGGAGAAAGAGAGGGAGAGAAACAGCAATGTATGGTTGCCTCTCACATGGCCCTCACTGGGGACCTGGCCCACAACCCAGGCATGTGCCCTGACTGGGAATCGAACCGGGACCCTTTGGTTCCCAGCCCGCGCTCAATCCACTGAGCTATACCAACCAGGGCTAAAATTTCTTTTTAAAATAATTGAAGTAAAAAGTGATAGATTGCTTATCTCCATTTTGTTTAGTTCTTTTTCTGGGGTTTTGTTCTGTTCTTTCATTTGCACCATGTTCTCTATCTGCTCATTTTGGCAGCCTCCCTGTGTTTGTTTCTATGTATAAGGTAGAGCTGCTTTGACTCCATGTCTTGGTAGTGTGGCCTAATATAGTTGGTGTCCTATAGGGTCCAGTGGTGTAACCTCCCCTATCACCCAATCTGGGTACTCGAGTTGTGCTCTTTGTGTGGGCTGAGTATACCCTCCTCTTGTAGTTGAGACTTGATTGCTGTTGGCAGGTCAATATGAGGGATTTACCCAGGCCAGTCAGCTGCAAGGACTGGCTTTGACCACTGACCACCAACCTCTGCCCTCCGTGTAGGATCAGCTGTGCAGGAGTAGGGTGGTGGTGCTCCAGTGTGTTCTGTAGCTGTCCACCCTGATCGAGCTATAGAACAATCTGAGATGGCTGCTACTTGTGCTGGGCTTGGAGATTCACAGGTGTAGCCAAGCTGTGAATCTAGGCTGGCTGCTGCTAGTGCCAGGCCTGGGGCCACTTAGCAAGAGGTATGGAGGCTGGGGGATTGCTGAGGCTGACAGTTGCTTAAGAGGATTTAGGAAGTCGTGAAGCATGAGACAAGACCAACCATTCATATGGAAAAGTCACTGTGAACACCTTGAGTGGGCCCTATAAATTAGATGGGTCTGAGTCTCAGGGGAACTACAGGGCAGGACAAACAGTGTTAGCCAGGTTGATGGAGTCTCAGATGTGGCACCCACCTGCCAGCTCTGTGGCTTTCTTGGGGGAGGGTTCAGAGAAAGGGCATTGGTCTCTGCCTACCTTTCTTTCTGGGAGAAAGCTGTCCCCCGGCTCTCACCTTGATGTCAGACACTGTCTCCCTGTGTGCCACTGGTGTCTTTCAAGCTGCTACCCATCCCCTTGTCCCTCCATATCCTCCCACACCTGGCAACCACTTACCTATTGTCCAACTCATTAATTTTGTCATTTTGAGAATGTTATATAAAGGAATCAAATAGTATGGAACCTTTTGAGGTTAGCTCTTTTCACTCAGTATAATTTCAGATGCTTCTATTTTAGGGAGCACAGGTTAATAATTATAATTTTTTATTTGTTATGGGATAAAATGGTATCAAAGGCCATGTGTGGGTTCTTTAAGAGGAACTGCTTAGGACTCCAGTAGTTTCTTCCACCAACTCAATCCCTGCTGGTGTTTACAGCCAGAAGTTTTGGGGACTTATCTTCCTGGTACGGGAACCCTGGGCTGGGGGGCCTGGTGTCGGGCTGGGACTCCTCATTCCTGAGATATCCCTCCTGAATTTTTATCCACCACACATGGATGTAAGACCAGCCCATTTCACATCTCTGCCCCTCCTACCAGTCTGGATGGATGTGGTTTCTTTAGTTCTGTAGTTGTCAGACTTCCACTCAAGTTGATTGCTGATGGTTGTGAGTGATGGTTATTCTATGGTTTAGTTGTAATTTTGATGTGGCTGTGTACGGAGGCAAGCCCTGTGTACTTATGCTGTCATCTTGACTGATCCATTCTTGTTAAGGACTTTTCTTGTTAAGGACTAGTAGCAGTTTACATTATCAGCTGGTGCTGATCCATGGTCCACTCTAAATACACGATTCTCATCATATCCTCAAGGAATTCTGCTGCTTTGTAAGCTCATAATAGTAATACAAACTAGTAAGTATAAACATATTAATCACCATGTGTATTTTTTATGTATCAATTCATTTAAACTTTCCCAAAAAGCTACTAGAAAAGTACTATTTATTACTCCTCCCCCACCTGTTATAGTTCAGGAAGCTATAGCACAGAGAGGTTAAGTAACTTGTCCTAGCTCATTTTCAGCTAGCTGGTCTATAAACATTTTTTATTTTTCAGTTTTGCTAAAAAAAATTCTGACAGATCAGGAAGTGGGGTTTAGGAGGGGTGGTGATGCAAGATGGAAGCCATGGGATGGGGATTGTCAGGGGTAGGGTAGGTGACAGTAGCATCTCCTTCACTCCATGCCTGGTGTCATCTCCAGAAGAGGGACAGAGAATGGCACATTCAGAATGGGCAGGTGAGTCCTCTACCATGTCTGTACACTGCAGATGTTTATCTTATTAAGCAGCTCACTAATACTGACCTCAAAGTGATCGTCCATATCACTGAGGATGGACCTTAGCATCCTTCTCACCTAACACAAACATGACAGCTAAGCCCTTGGTGCCACATGGCCTGCTCTGGCCACATGATGCAGGTAGGTGTCAGAATACTTGTGCATGTAATTGTTAAAGGCAATATTCAACGACATGGTGCCCATGCCTCAGCCGAACAGGTTGAGAGCCATAAGATTCCATCACTGAAAATCTTTAAACTGCTGATACCAAGAGCATCTCTCCTCCTCTGGCAACTCACAGTGGATAGCAATGGCTGGGAAGTTCCCCTCTACCAAAAGCTGCGCCAGGGCAATGTAATGCTGCACATTCAGTTTTTGATTCTAACTAGCAAATTTGGTTCTAGATTACAGTTTTAGCCACCATACAATCCTTTTCACTTTAATACTGAGGCAGAGGTGTTGCTCTACTTAACTCAAATTGTGCCCTTTTTCTAGTTCTTTGATAAATAACATTCATTAATAGGATTCTCTCTTTGTGGGAGTGGTGGGGGAGTCTCAGCTTGAAATTAAGCAAGATCAAATATATGAAAGCATATCTGAAGAAGTGTGATGAACTCTATTTCCAAGAGATCTACTTCTAAGTGGGATCAAGGAAAGAACCTAGGTAAGAACCCACCCTCAGAGAAGAGTGGGATGTACCAGTTTTAAAGACAGGAGCTACCCTGGCCAGGAAGATCAGTTGATTAGAGCATTGTCCCAATACACCAAGGTTGTGGGTTCAATCTCCAGTCAGGGCACATATAAGAAGCATCCAATGAATGCATAAACAAGTGAAACAACAAATAGATGTTTTTCCCTCTCTCTCTCTCTCAAATCAATACATTTTTTTACAAAGCATTTTTTTAAAAAAAGGACGAAAGCTAAGTCATAATGGGGACTGATATAGTGATTCCGCTCAGACGGTTCCCTGGCCTAGCCACACACACTCATGCCTAAATCTTAAAGGATTCTCTGTGAATAAAAATGGGAGGGGCTGTTATATTAAAAACTGAGAAACTAGAACCGAGGCGATATAGGACAAAAAGATAGGAAAGGAATTCTCCCCTCTTCAGAAAAGTGCTCCAGAAAACTGGCATGGGCTGTCAACTCTTACTATAGGACAGTGACAGGAGGCGGCACCTTTAGTGCAAACATTGGACTTCTCTGAACCAGGCATTGGACAAGGTAGGAGCTTCACACAGAGATGATTACATGAGGGCCACTCACAGGATGAGGAAAATGGGTATGACTCATAGCGGTGGAGAGGTCAGTGAGGATGTAGGAGATGCTATTAAACCTTCTCAAATAGTCTGGGAAGGACTTTGAAGAAAGAATCATAATTCAACAGGCTGGACAAAGTCTGTCAGACTGAGTGTGTGTCAGCTGTTTTAATAACCTCTTCTGATTTACCAAGGTGATACAGTGTGAAAAATATGAATTATAATCCCACACATTTTCCTTAAACCTTTGAAGTTTGTTATGGCTTATCAATTGAACAAACAACAAGTATTAAGGAAACACTCTGCCAGATTTCTTCTTATTATTTTATTTTGTAATACTTATAGATTCACAGGAAGTTTAAAAAGTAGTACAATGAGGGTCTGTGTCCTCTTCACTCAGTTTCCTCAAATGGTAAAATCTTAATAACTATAACAAAACAGGAAATTGACATTGGTACAATCCACAAATCTTGCTGAGGTTTTGCCAGTTTTATATGCACTGTGTGTATCTGAAGTTCTATGCAATTTTATCATGTGTAGATATGTATAAACATAATTATACCTTATATCCCATAATCAAGATACAGAACTCTTTTATTACCACAAACATCCCCGTTGCTACTCCCCAGTAGTCATACCCACCCCCTTGTCTCTCTCTACCCTCCCACACCTGGCAACTGCTTACCTGTTGTCCAACTCTTTAATTCTGTCATTTTGAGAATGTTATATAAATGGAACCAAACAGTTTAGCTTTAGAGTTTAGCTTTTTTCACTCAGTATAATTTCAGATGTTTCTATTTTAGGGCACACAGGTTAATAATTACAATTTTATATTTGTCATGGGATAAAATGATATCAAAATGTCTACATCCTAGATTTACCTAAAAGCTGGTCTTATTTCTAACTTATATTGACATTTTGGTATTACTTTCATATCTTAAGAACTCTTAACTGTAAATATGAATAAGGTAATGCTGGTTAAATGTTAACTACCACTGCACACTGGAATGCCTTAAGGCAAATGTTTAAAGTTTGTATTTTGTCCAAACATAGTTAAGAGTTGGTGGTGGAGGGGCTGTCTTTATTTAATGAAGGTATTTCGGAGGAATTACTTAAGACAAATCAGAAGGAAGGCAAAATGTTAGACAATTTATAAACTAAATTATTATAACTGTCTTACATTTTAAAAGTATAGAGCAATTAGCAAATACAGAATATGTTACCTTCTTCACCGTCAAGAAGCCAGTAGTGTCAGAACGTAAAGCTTTCATGCCAAGCCAGGTCATGTGGGTGAACATGGAATCCATTCAACCATGAAGGCTGGAACCTGATTTTCTTGGGTACCCCTGCAGTGCTTGGCACTTAGTAAACACTCAGTAAATACTGACTGAATGATGGATGGCTGGTTTGAAACATTTTAGTAGCACCCACTTACTTAAAAGCAGCATACTATTAAAGACAGATATATATTGTTACCTGAGGTTCTCCTTACTTTTAAAAAATTTTTTATTTCTTTAAAATATAAATTTATTTTTTGAAAGAAGGAAAGGGAAGGAGAAAGAGGGAGAGAAACAACGATGGGACAGGGGAACCTGGCCCTGCAACCCAGGCAGGTGCCCTGTTTGGGAATCAACCAGCTACCTTTCAGTTCGCAGGCCACCACTCAATCCACTGAGCAGCACCAGCCAGGGCTCTTTACTTGCTTTTCAAGTGAGGAGGCAGAGAGGAGCAGCCTTTTCTTTAGGAGGTTAAGAATTTGGTCAAGGACAGCATTTAGTGCCTCACGTTTTGGTGATCTGTGAATTGAAAAATCATCCAATTTCAGAACTAGACATAATATGAGGAAAAAGAAAAAGGTGCCAATACTGTCAACTCGCATATATGTGTATATTGGCAACTTGTTTGTTTTTTACATAAAGTTATATGTGTGTATAATTTCGCTCAAACTAAAGGAAAGGGCTCTAGTGGCTGTCCAATTACGGGCAAATCACCATATTCGTGTCTAAATTTTTATCTAAAAGCAGAACTCACTCTCTCATAGGCTTTTGATGTTTATTTTTTTACATGGAAAAAAGTGAAAAACTTTTATAAAATGCTGGCATTAGAGTGGGCATTCCATATTGTATAAGGAATATTTCCTATAAATTCAATCCCAGACTGTCGGGTCGAAAACCCCCCCGAGACTAAAACTGTATAAAAAACCCCCAGTGTTCTCAAATTCAGAACATCTTCTTTAATCTCATTCATGTTAATACCAACCACACCTATCGGGCCGGTGCGGGGTCCCAGAGTCAACCGTCAGCGGGCAACTGGAGGTCCTGCACTGGCTGGAGTTCGCCCCGGCTGGGGTCCCGAGCTCTGGCTTCCTTGAACTGCAGCGCCCTGGGCTCCAAGGACGACAGCCCAAGCCGAGCTTCGTGTTTGGGGCCGAGGCACTGACAGCCGCGCCCACCTGGGGCAATTATGCTGTGGTCCGGAGGTTTTCGTGGGACATTCTTACCTACTTTCCGGAGTCGGGTTCCAACACTTCCCGCCGGTAGAGAGTTATCTAAGCAGGCGGCCCTGGTCTCAGAAGCCCAAAGGCCAGCGGATCCCGTGGGAGGGCGGGCGGGGCAGCGAAGCGGGAAGCACAAGGCGCGCGCTCCCGTGAACACCGGAGGGAGACTGGGGTAGGAGTGCACGCGCCGAGATGAGGAGCAGGAGGCGGGGGTCTTCGGAAGACCACCGGAAGAGGGCGCTCTGAAGCCGGGCCAGAGCCCGGCCAGGGGTGGGGCCAAGGGAGGGCGTCGACGCTAAGGGGCGGGGTGAGGCAAGGCGGGGACGCGCTTGCGGGGTGGGGGAAGGCGGGGGCGCGGTGGTGGCGGGAGCGTCCCTGGTTTCCGCCCGTTTCCCACTCTCCTTCCACCTCCAACCCACCAGGGCTGTGGAGAGGCACCGCTTGCCCGTTCCCTGGAGCCGCCGCGCTGCTGCCACTCTCTCCCTCCGCTCGTGGTGAGCCAGTCAGTTCCCGCACTGTGCGCTCCTCCGTCTGGGCCATGGATGGGTAAGTGCTCGGCGGCGCGGTCCCCGCGTCAGGCAGCGTTTGCCCCCTTTCCTTTCGGCATTCGTCTGGACTTGACGAGGCCGGGGAGCTGGGCGCGGCACCGGAGGCAGGAGGAGCGGCCCCGGCAAAGCCCGACGGAGGGGCTTCCGGGCGCCTCCTAGGGAGCTCCAATTGCGGAGGGGCGGGCCGCCGCAGCCTCGCCTTCTCCTATGGGGCGCCCCGGTAATTCCGCCCCTCACACCGGGAAGTGGAGGAAAGCCCGGCGTCGCCGCCCGGGGGCCGCGGGCCGCTCTCCGCTGAGGGTCGGGGAGCCGTGACCGGCCTCCCGACACTTCCTCTCAGAAAATGGTGCGCGGCGCTGGGGGAGGCGGAGGCAGCGTTCGGGGCGGGCGTCCTTCTGCTTGGGGTGTTGCTGTTTACCGGTGAGGTGGGGCGAGCGCTGGAGCTTCACCAGACGGCGAGGCGAGCGGCCGCGGAGTGGCGGCCGGCAAGTGCACGCGTCGGCACACGTCTGGGCGGCGACCTGCTCCCGAAGCCGGGGCTCCACGCGCGGTCTCGGAAAGCCGGGAAACCGGCAGAGGTCTCCGGACTTGGGATATGAACTGTTGACGATTTCTGTATGCCAGGCGTCTGGACTTGATGACCATGGGCGCCCACGCCCCGAACTTCGTGAATTCCCCGTCATGTGTATGAAATAGGAAGTACTATGTAAATGCAATTTTCGGGGAGCCTTCAAACGCTCCAAGAGATAATGAGATCTGTCATCAAAATAAAAAGACTTAGAACTACCGATATAAATATTTCTCTTGGGGATCCAGTGGTGTGGGGTGGAACCCGACAGGTATTTTAATGTTTAAGGAAACAACTGGATTAGGATCTTCGTGACTTAATTGAAGGTTGTGGTGTATGTACAGTGAGAGTTTAAAAAAATCTCCAGGTCTGTTAGAACCTGCAAGTCCACTTATTTATTCCCATTAGGCATTCGGGGTTTTCTTGGGACTTTCACTTGATTTTGATGACAAGGTTTCTGCCAGCCCTCCGGTTGTAGAATATGTAGAACTTGCTTGAACGGTAAAAGCCGGGTACGTGTTGCCATATAGTTGATGATTATTGTCATGCTGTGTAAAGACGATGGAATCTTAAAACAATTTTCGCCTTCATTAGATTTCATTTATCCTAGTTTCATAATGTTAAGTTTATATGATTTATTGGATTAACTCATTTGAATGCATATTGCACACTGCTATAAACATTAGAGTTCAGTTTTACGTTTCATTTATGCTTGGATGTTCTTTAAAGTATTTTTTATTTAATTGAAACTGTTGTTTAATTGAAACTTCTCTGAAAGCTTTGTTGAAAACTCATTTCACATCATCTTATTCAGTTACACTTTATCTGTGTGAAAAATTTTGCTATAAAATTTGTGTAATTATACCCCATACAAGGTCCAGCACAGATAACACCCTTTTTTCATTACAAAATCTTTTCTTACGAAATCCTAACCATGTAATTCTGTAACATAACAATATCATACTCAAGCACACCATGTGACATTTTAGGTAAAATGTTCAAATTAAAACTAAATTATTACAACCGTATTATTACCCTACCAACCACACTCAAGCAGGCCTTACTTCTGCTGGACCCTGTATTTAGCTAGGAAGGCTGTGAAATTAGTATCATTATGTGTAGTGAGTTGTAAGATGGTTTGACTTGAGATATGGAAGCAGGCTAGCTTTTTGTATTGGAAAATTTATAGTGATTATATAGAGCACTCTTGGGTTATGCATCTTGTCCGTTTAGCTCTTGGATAACGTGAAGTGCAAACTTACTGTTTTGGACAGCGTTTTAAGAAGTTAACTCTTCTCACTCTATATGTGGTTTTAGAGCTAAGAATGAGTTTAATAATTTAAGTATGTAGGAGAATAAGATACTGGAAAGTAAGTTCATTTGAGAGTTCAAGTAGGAACATGATTTACTCTCTGCAGCAGAACAAATACGATGCATTACAGTCTTATTTTTTTATGCACAATCATCAGTTATTTATCCCATTTAAATTTTATCAAATGAATTTCAAGTTTCAAAAGTCTGTAAAGGAAAAATAAGTCTACATGGTTATTGTTTAAAACTATTACATTTGCATCATAAACGTTTACTATTATTAAGTAATGATATTGTGATTGCTTATTAACAATAGGTAGAATTTAGTTATAGCTTTCTTTTGGGAGCATGGAGACAAACCTCATTGAAGACAGTTTATTTGGAGGTAGAGGAGATGGATTTTTGTTTGGCAGAACTTTATAGGGGTCTTTACACCTTGGTGTTAAGGAATGTGATTTTGAACACAGTGAATTTTGGTTTTCAGGAGGCTAATTAAATGTCTGCATTTTCCCACAGCCTGAAAAAGGTCCTTTTTCATTATGTTGAATAGTTAAAAAACAACAAACCACCAGTCAACATATCTTTCTAGTTCCTCCTCACATCCCAACTGTCTTGTGTGTCTGTGTTCATTTCCTCCTGATATAATTTACATTTAAACAGTTATTTCATAGTTAACTTTCACTTACATGGAAGTTTAATTTAAAATTAAATTTACTATTAATATTTTTAAAATTTTGTGTCTGTTTCAGGTGTACAGCATAGTGGTTAGATAATTATATAATTTACAAAGTGATTCCCCCAACACAATTTTGATGTGGTAGAATTTTTTTTCTAAAGCATATCTTTGAAAATTTTGATGTGTGAAATTTGACGTGTTTTGAGAGACTATCTTAGCTGTAGTTGGTGAGCTCTTTTGGGTGGTAGATGCACATTTGCAAAAATACCTTCTACTTCTGTAAATCCACTCACTGGTTTGGATTCATTTAAAATTTTAAACATGATCATTTTATATCAATGATTTAAGGGAATGAACTTTGGTGATTTTAAGTTTTGATTTGGACTTGTTAAAAAGAGGTAAATGGGTAAACATACTCATTTTATTGAAGCACAACTATACTTTTTAAATACTTTTCTAAATAGTAAAAGAGAATTTGATTTATTAATTGTTTCTTACATTTCTATTGAAGCTTTGCTTTTACACTTTGCTGTTGCTAGACTGTCCCATCACTTTTCTTTGTATTAACATTTCACAACTCATCACATTCTTATTTTTATTATTTGTTGTTATAATGCTTTTTCTTTTTTCTTTAATCTTATTATCTGTCTTTTAAAAACTTGTTCTCTAACTTTGTTTTCCATTTTCTCTTTTTACTTTTTCCATACAGTGTTGTTACAGATATAGCAGTCGGTTTAAAGGTAGGAATCTTTTACTATCCTTTCATAAGCATTTTTAAATCTTAGTTTTGGCATTTTTTTCCAATGGTGAAATCATCTCACCTGTTCATAAACTTATATGTTTTACTGTGTTATGATAGTATTTTATTTTTATTTAGCTCCAAAATAAGTGCTCCTGTAGCTAATTTTGGATTTTACATATTTATTAATATTATCTTGTGTATCTAAAATGTGAAGAAAAAGTTTAGACCAGAGTTTTATTTGAACAATCATGGTGTGTGTTTGTTTGGTTTTAGCATTTAAATGTAATCTAGATTCTGATTTATTTTGCTATCATGTCCTTTTTTATATTTTCTCTGTGTGTGCCTATAAGTAATAAAATTACAACAGCAGCTGAAGTTTCTTCAGTTCCTCCTATGTGCCAGCTGCCTTACATGTGTTTTCACTAATTATTTTAACAGTTTTTCAAGGTAGGTATTAATACTCCCATTTTAAAGATTAAAAAAATAGATTCAGAAAGTTTGTATGCAAGGTGTGGTACACCAGAGGTCAAATCCCTGTCCTCCTGGTTCTAGAGCCTGATGTTTTTTTTTTTTTTTCACTATACCTAGCTGCCAGTAATGAAGTTTCTGTTTAAAAGGTGACCAGCAGGAGAGTTGGATAATTATTATTTCACAGTAACTATTCTAATAAGTTTGTCGTTTTAGTTTTATCAAAGTCTTTCCATTTATTAGATTCTAAAATATAAATCAAGTAAGCAGTGCTCATCAGTGTGAGGCTTTTAAATATAAATGGGTGTTTTAAGTTTCCCTTTAGCAGTTTGGTGTTTGGTGTAGCTGAGTTGAGAATTAGTTCTAGAAGCCACTTAGTTCAGATCACTGTAGAAAATAGAAAGAAATAATTCATGTTTTTATTACATGTATTTTATGTAAACTTGTTACACCACTTTTTGTCTATCATTTCTTTCTGTTTCCATACTTCCACATTTGCACTTAATTGGGCCTGATGGTGGCGCTCATATTCTTAAAACACTTTAAAAAATAAGCGTAAGTACAGCATAGAGCACTTGAGATTAACAATAGTATGTCCAAGATTACATAATTGGGAACTACTGCTTATACTGTCTTTTAAAGTTGTGGAGTTAGCTTGTTTTGGCAAACTTTGAACATATTTTAAGACTAGAAAATAAATGGGGAGCCTCTTTGGTGGGATAATCCCCCTTTTTTTCCTGGTGTACTTAAGTCATTTTCATTTATTTATTTATTTATTTATATTGTTGTTCAAGTACAATTGTCTCCATTTTCCCCACCACTACCCCACACCCCCCACCCCAGCCATCCCCACCTCCCATCCTCGATCCTAACCCACTTTGGCTTTGGCCATGTGTCCTTTATACATGTTCTTGAAAACCCCTCTCCCTTTTCCCTCCATTATTCCCTCCCACCTCATCTCTGGTTGCTGTCAGTTTGTTCTTAACCTCACTGTCTCTGGTTATATTTTGCTTGCTTGTTTGTTTTGTTAATTACATTCTACTTATAGGTGAGATCATGTGGTATTTGTCTTTCACAGCCTGGCTTATTTCATTTAGCATAATGCTCTCCAGATCCATCCATGCTGTCCCAAAGGGTAGGAGCTCCTTCTTTCTTTCTGCTGTGTAGTATTCCATCATGTAAATGTACCACAGTTTTTCTATCCATTCATTACTGATGGGCACTTAGGTTGCCTCCAGCACTTGCTTATTGTAAATTATGCTGCTATGAACATTGGGGTGCATGGGTTCTTTTGAATTGGTGTTTCTGGGTTCTTAGGGTATAATCCCAGCAGTGGAATTACCAGGTTACTAAAGTCATTTTCTCATTTGGCTATGATACTTGGAGATGAGAAACTGCAGGAAGGGGTACTTAAAGTAAATGTTTTGGTCTTATCAGAAATGTAATTCTAGAGTTTATCTGGGGAAAAATGAATACATGAGACATTTAAAAAACTTATCATTTTGGAGTTGAGGAATTATGCCCGAAGGATTGTCATGCCTGTTTTCTTGCGGAGAAAAATGTATTTTGATGATAAATAAAAGAAAAATCTGAATGTTAGGCACAGGAACTGGATTTGAATACATGATTGGGATTTCCGACCACCTGTGTTGCAGCAGGCACTTTAAAAACAAAGATCAGATTCTACTTTGAAGAAAAGATAAGTTGATTAGTTGATTCACTAGGCAGTCTATGTTTTATAGTCTTAAATACGGCAAATGTCTGTAAAATTATTCATTATACGGAGAGATTTCTCATAAGTTCTGCTTACTTGGATCCCATCTGAAATTTAGTTACCAAGTAAGAGACCAGTAAGGCTCATATTTTATCTAGATTATATAAACCAAAATTAGTTAATTTAAATCAGTCTTTCAAAAGTATCAATTACATTTCTTCCTCTACTTGCTGTCTGAATGTGACACAACAAATAGTTTTAGCCGTTGCCAAGAGTGGATTTCAGGTTATGTTCCATAAGTTGCTTTTGTGGGTTCAGAAAAGTAATACGGATTTCTTTTTTAATATGAAAATACCCTTAAATGTGAAAACTGTTATTTTAGAGAAAGAAAACTGAATTGTTTTTAGAGATTAAGTGATTCACTAGAATGTTTTATAAGGGCAGGGTTTTTTTTTGATATTTTGTTTCCAGTGTTTGACATAATAAGTTTTTCAAAATACCTGTTAAACCAAATTGCCACACAGGTAGTTAGGTGACAAACTAATATTTGAACTCAAACCTTCTAATTTTGCTAGTATTTGGTCTATTGTGTATGTACCCTATGAGAGAGAATTAAAATCATTTTTTTAGGTTGGAATTTTCTTGAAGACAGGAAAAAATTTTCAGTCAGGTTAGGGCCATAGCATGCCTTTTTTTCAGGTTCAGAAGATTCCTTTTGATATCTCATTTGCTATTTTTTGGTATCGTGAATGGACGTTGAATTTATATCTTTGAAGGAATTTGGATATTTCAGCTAAATTGTTATGGTCATAAAGTTGTTCATAGTATGTCCTCATCCTTTAATTTCTTTTCTTTTTTTAAAGATTATGTTTCTTTCCTTTTAGAGAGAGGAAGGGAGGGAGAAAGAGAGGGAAAGAAACATCGGTGTGTGAGAGGTACATCCATCAGTTGACTCTCACATGCCCCCCACAAGAGGGACCTGGCCCTCAACCCAAGCATGTGCCCTGACTGGGAATTGAACCAACAGTCCTTTGGTTCACAGGCTGGTGCTCAATGTACTGAGCCACATCAGCCAGAGCTGTATTTTCAGTCTTGTTACTGGTAATTTGTGTTTTTCCCCAGCCCCCAACTGGTCTAACTGGAAGCTTTTAACATTATTGATCGTTTTCAAAAGCCAGTTTTTGGTTTTACTTTCTGTATTGACTGACTCTTCTATTTCATTAGTTTCTTTCTTTATTATTTCTTTCCTTCTATTTATGTTGGGTTTCATTTGTTTTTCGTGACTTGGGTTTTTTTTTTTTTTTTTTTTTTTTTTTTTTTTTTTTTTTTTTTTTTTTTTTTTTTTTTTTTTTTTTTTTTTTTTTTTTTTTTTTTTTTTTTTTTTTTTTTTTTTTTTTTTTTTTTTTTTTTTTTTTTTTTTTTTTTTTTTTT
>PVJI01009784.1:0-63657 GCA_004026765.1 Micronycteris hirsuta | reverse complement strand
CTGGGCAATCTGTTTGTGGCAGGGGGTGGGGTGTGGGGTGTGTGTATGTGTGTGTGTGTATGTGTGTGTAGGGGCACTGTGTTCATGAGGGAGCAACAGGGAAAATGGAAAAAAGGATGGTGTACAAAAACTGATCATCTCTGTATAAACTGTTTCCCCTGATGTAGATGGGGACGTATTTATAGAAGAAAATTTATTAGACTAGATAAAACCAAACTAATTGAGTCATGCCAGTGGGCTGGCATGTCAGTTTCTTCTGGGTTGGAGGAAGAAACCTAAGTGAAATATGCAGGCTGATCTGAAGGAGGAGTCTGGGGGTGTGTGGCATGTGCCTGTCCTCGACTTCCGCCCTGGCCCCCTGGCCGAGCCTAGTAGGGATGAGCAGGTTCTGGCAGCAACGAATCCAGGGAACTAGACAAGTGGGACAGGAAACTGACCGGAGACGTTCTCACGGTGGCCGCTGGATCGGGAACTCGGGGACCCTCTCCCGCTGTCTCGCCTTCCTCCTCTTGAGGCCTATGAAGACACAGCTCGTCTTTAGAAACAAGCACCTCTCTGCGGCCAGTGTGTACCCCCAAACCTGGCTCTCCTGCCCTCCTCAGGAGCTCATGTCTCGCGTCTCCCTGTCCAGGCCTCCGGGCAGCCTGGCAGGTCCTTGGCAAGAAGCTGCTTAATCTGCCTTAACTTTCTGGTTCAGGCAGGTACTGCAGGAATGAACACTCTGGGGCATGTGTTCACGGGCTCCCAGAGCAGGGGAGGTGAACCCCTGTTCTCTGCCAGATCTGTCTGCAGCAGGTCTTGAGGCTACCTGCGATTTGGGGTTAATGAAAACTCCTCTCTGCCTGCAAGATCCAGACACTCCAGATTTCTCTAACTAGTGGCCCAGGTGTGAGAGGTCACAGGGTATTATTAAAACATCAGGGGGCTGTTTCTGTGAAAAATACCCTCCTCCCCACCCCCCACCCTTGGCAGCGCTCCAGTGAAGCTTGCCACTCAGCTCTTCCCGTTCTTACCCAGTTTCCTCCATGGGTGTCTCCAGGATCTGGCGTTCTTTTAGCTCGAGCTAGAGGAGGAAAAGGCCAAGGGCGTCACAGTCACCAAGGAGGGGAGACGGCTCTCAGACACATTTCTCTAAAAGTGGCTCTCCGTACCCAACACACCGGTGTATGCTCCTTTTGGGATTACCCCTTTTGTCTTTGGGTTCAAAAGTCAGTACTTTCTGCCACTCTACCTCCTTCCCACTCTCCCACCTCACCGAGCCTTTTACACTGTTTGTGGGTGTCTATTAACCAGCTAAGAGTTCTTGACTTGAGATACCCTCCAGGCGTGGCTGCCCACCACCCAGCTTCCCGCTCACCGTGGTGGGCTTCTCTAGGGCTGCAAAGCGCTCTGCCCAGCTGGCTGTGGATTTCTCAAAAGCCTCATGCCTCTTGATGAGCTTCTCCACACTGTCCACTGTGTGTCCAAAGTCCCGGCTGGCCAGGTAGGGCTCCTGGGCGATCAGCCACGCTTCGGCCACAGAGGCGTCCCGAGAGAACTGGCACACTTCCAGCACTGCCACGGAGAACAGGGCGCAGGCCCACCCGAAGGGCCCAGGGGCTGTCAGCACCCAAAGGCCCGCTCCTGCGGGGCCTCGGGGGCCGCTCAGCAGACGGACCGGAGTTGGCAGGCAGGCAGGAGGCCCACACCCTGTCCTTGTTACTGTGTGGACACTCGGTGATGGCCTGCTGCCTGAGCCCGCCCCCTCTCAGACTGGGCCCCTACCTCATCTCTGTCAACAGTGGTGTTTTAAAAACCCACCAATTAGAGCGAACTCCATTTGGAAGACAAGATGTAGTTTCGACATCTGCCTTTGAGGAGCTGTCGTCTGCCCTGAACACCCTCTTCCCGGCCCTTGGCTGTCTCACAAAATCGTGCACAAGTAGCCACAGGACCAATCCAGGTCTTGGCTCTGGCGGGATTGGGCCACCTCTCCTAGTCTCCAGCTGCGTGGGACAGAGCTCCTTCTGTGCCTGGCATGCCTCAGATCAAACATCTGGGATGCACTAGAACCTTACCCTGACCCCTCTCCAGGGATCTCCTGACACACTCCACAGGGATCTCAGCCTGGCATGAGATGGGGGGATGGAGGCAGAGAGATTGGGGGCTGGCTGGCTGGTTCCAGCAGCTTGAGTCTTCTGAGGGGATCCCTGAGGCCCTTGGAATGGAGCTTTCATGACAAGTATGCTGTGGGGGCTCTTCTCCCAGCAGTGGTGATGCTACCGCCCCCCTGCCCCCCCTGGTTCCCTGGCTTCCAGGCTGTACTCACACATGCTGAGCCGCTCCCAGCGGGCCTCCCATTTATCATTCATCTCCTTCCTCCTGGACACTACCTGCTGCAGCTTCTCCCTGATCTGTGGGGAGAGAGGGAGAACAGCCCAGGCTTGGGTAATCCTGCCTCCATGTCAGGTAGTGCACAGAAAGATCCTGCAAAGAATGCTGGATGGGCTTGGTCACAAAGACCTAGCTTCAAGTCTGGGCCCTGCCACTTGCCAGCTGTGCAGCCTTGGGCATGTTACTTAACCTCTCTGAGGCACATGTGCCTTCCCTAGAAATGGGTGTTGCCAACTTCAGAACGTGCACACATGTGGGCATCGGGCGGGTTATTTGCCTGCTCTCCCTACAAGCAGCCAGCCCCTTGAATGGGTGTGGTGGGGCGCTCATCAGCAATACTCCCTGAGGGAGAGAAAGATGTGCGTCCTCGGAAGAACCCTCCCAGGAAGCTGTCTGGTCCGGCGGGAGTGGGGGCAAGGACAGGGAGGAGGCCATCTCTGTCCTACGGTCCCTCTCACCTCCTCGGAGGCCTGGTGCTGCCGCTGCAGCAGGGACTCGCCGAGCTCCAGGCAGGTGTTGAAGTTCTTGCTTCGGGTTTCGATCTCTGCCCTGATGCCCTGGTGATACTTCATGAGCAGTTCCACTGAGGAGACGTCCCTGGGGTGGGGGTGGCGGGCAGGAGGACAGGAGCAGGTGAGAGGGTTTGGGGAAGAAGCAAACACGGGTGACTCTGGTCAGCTTAAGGCCAAGTCCCAATCAGAGGGGCCACCGCACCTGCCTGGGGGTCTGAGGCCACTCCCTGCTCTGCCAGCCTGGCCCCGGCAGGAACAATGGTGTCTGCCACTGCTCGTGGCCAGGGCGTGGGCGGGGTGCAGGGGCCCCAAAACAAGCCCAGGAACGTTATTCAGCAATAAAAAGGAGTGAAGTACTGATACATGCTACAATACGAAGGAATCTTGGAAAGGGTGTGCTGAGTGAAAGAAGCCAGTCAGGAAAGACCACATGTTGTATCATTCTACTCGTGTAAAAAGTCTAGAGACACAGAGAACAGATTAGTGGTTGCCAGGGGCTGAGGAGGGAGGAGGGCGGGGGGGGGGTAAGGGTTTCTCTTTGGGGTGATGACAGCCTTCTAAATAGATACTGTATTGGTCATACAACTGTGACTACATGAAAAACCATGGGACATTGAATTGCATGGCATATGAGCTACGTGTGAATAAAGAAGTTAAATACACAAGCTTGGCCACTAGGACCTGCACCAGAGGGGTGGAGGGAGAGACGAGGGCCACCAACAACTGCTGGCCCGACACCAAGGGCAAGGGGCGGCCTGGTCCCCGCGAGGCTCTCAGTGCCCAGGGGTCTGCGCCGCCGCCCACGAGCGATGAGCTCCTCCCTGAGTCTTGGGGAACAGCCTCCATAACCCAGCACGGGGGGAAGAATAAACAGGGAACCCCATATTTTCACTGCCATCGCTGTAGAAGCTCAAGAACATACGTCTTTCTCACCACACTCAGGATTCCCTTTACTAGGAAATGGTCGGTCCTCCCAGCAGAAGCTGAGCCACTCAGTTGCTGCCTGGACCCAGCCCTGACGTGTCACCCAGGGACTCCTGTGCACCCACAGTGCAGGATCATCCCCCTGGGGAGAAGTCTCCGTGCAGACCCTGGGCTGCCAGCCTCTGGGAAAAGGTGGCCAAGGTGTGGGGTTGCCCTAAGGATGCCCCCCTCACCTGGGCCTCTCCTGGGTCTCGATCTGCCGGATGATGCTCTCCATCCAGGAGAGGAGGTCGCGGGCCATGCTGAAGAAACGGAATTTGTCCGCCGTGTCCACGAGCTGGGTGCGGCGCCCAGCACAGGCGTCGAGCAGCGCCTGCCACGCGGCAGACACCTCCTGCTCCTTGTTCTGGATGGCGTCTGCCTTTTCCCCTGCGTATGCTGTCTGCAGGCGGGTGGCTATGTCCTGGAACTGCTGTACCTGTGAGCAGGTGAAACCGGACATTGTTCCCCGGAAAGATGCACATGGGGCCTAGGACGGGCGAGGGCACCTCCTCCTCCTGGCCTCCCTTCCTAGGGCATGGCTGGAAGGCACCATCTACTGGGTGCTGCAGAAAGCTCTTGCTTCGGCACCTCTGCTGATCCAAGGCACCCCACTCCGCTTGGGCTTTGATCCTCATCAAAGGGGAGTGCGAGGGACTCTATGCCCTTTGATCTCCTCAGAGGTGTGATAATAAAAGTAACTATCTACCAGGGGCTGTTCTAAACACTTTAATTTATCACTCTCTTCATTTTTTCCACCACCCCATGAAAGAGATACTATTATTATCTCTGGAGATGCGAAAGCGGAGGCACGGGGGCTGAGTGACGGGCCTGAGGTCACCAAGTAGAGAGAGAGGGACAGCTGGGATGGGAGGCTGCTTCCAAGTCCTTGCTCATAACCACCTCGCACGTGGCCTCTCGGCGGAAGGGGCTGCAGCAGACCCCTGTGTGAGGCCGGCCCCTGGGCAGTGCAGCCTCATCAGTGTGGCTGTGCCTGCCTCCGGGCTCCGGCGCCTCCAGGGCACAAGAGCTGCACTCCAGGCCCCACCTGCAGCTGGAGGACAAATCCTTAGGATGCCCACCCCACCACCCATGTGAACTGGGGGCCCTGAACCCCGTTGGGTCAGTGCAAGGCCGCACAACAGCCCATCTCCTATTCCACGGGTCCTAGCCAGCCCCCAATAGCTGGGGTCCCTCATCACTGCTCTATCACACTGAACTGGGCAGAAGCCTGTGGACCTGTGGAGGTGCCTCAGGGGCACCCCAATGAGGGGAGGGGGCGGTCTAGGCAGATTTGGGGGCTTTTGCAGCTCCCATGTGGAAAGGCTGAACAGCCCCATGGCCAAGGGCATAGAGTCTATAGCCAGGCTGCCAGCTCCCCTGACAATGTGCAGGTTCTGGGCCCCTTACTGACCCTCGCCTTTCCTCATCTACAAAGTGCAGATAATACCGGTCCCTCCCTCGGCGGTGCCTCTGGGGTTCAGTGAATCCATGCAGAGCTTAGAACAGTACCTGGTGCTAGAAAACATATGTGTTTGCTGACAATACTGTAATACTTTGCACAGCCAGATAAATTGTATTTCAAGGTATTTTATGCACTGGGGTTTTGTAAAGATTCAGCTTGAAGAACGAGAAGCTGAAGAATGTCTGAAAGCCACCGCTCCCTGCCTTCCTGCCCTGAGGTGGAGTCTCCTGGTGTCTGTTCTAGAGGTTTCCCTGGCAGAAGCCAGGACAGGACCTGATGCACCGGGGCCCCCAGGACACTGGTCATGGAGAAGATGTGCAAAGCAGGTCCCCGGAGCCTGCAGGTGGGCCGCAAGGGACAGAAGGCACCTGCACGCCCAGGAGGTGGAGCTCCCGCTCGAAGGCCGTGTGCACCCGGTGGAACGACTCGGCAGTGCTGGCGTCCAGCCCCACGTCCTCCGGCAGCTCGCGGTGCTTCTCGTCGATGAGGCCCAGGATCTCGGTGCCCGTGTAGAAGTAGCGGTGCAGGTCGTAGGAGGCAGCCAGCAGCTGCATGCGTGTGTCGATGAGCTCCAGCAGGTCCGCCCACATCTCGTTCAGTCCGTCCTTCCACTCGGCGATGGTGGCCGCCTCCCCGTGGCCCGCGTCGATGAGCCGCTCGATGATGGCATTCACATTGTCCACCCGCTCCTGCCCAACAGCCCCCGTCTCCCGGGCAAAGTCCCGGAACTTGTCCCGGAGGAGCTGGACAGGGGTAGAAAGAAATGCAGTTACTGGGGTCGGGGCAAGTGGTGTCACTGCACTGGCTGCAGACTCTCCCAGGTGGCAGCTACAACCACCTGGAGCCACACTCGCACGCCTTCCCTACAGAGCACCTGCACGCCCAGGAGGTGCAGCTCCCGCTGGACACTCCATCCGGAGCACCCGCCACCGTGCCTGCATCTCTGTGCAGCACTTTGTGACCGGCAGGTGTGTGGGGGGTGCAAGCGTCTGGAGCAACAGCTCTTGCATTAGAGGAAGACAAGGAAAGTGTTCGCTGCGAGTACTCACAGTAACGTGGTCAAAGTCTTGCCCCATCTCTGGGGACGAGGCCACCAGCTCCTTCTCTGCAATCCACTGCTCCAGGTCGTCGGCCTCCCTCTTCAGCTGGAACAGGTGGTACATGTTCTCCAGCTTCCGCTTGCGTTCCTCCGCCATGTCCTTCAGCCCCGCATACTGCTTGTCCACTTGCCCCTGGAGTCTGATGATCTGTTCCCTGGAATTCAAAACGAGAAAGTGTTCAGAGGCGATAGAAAACTCAGAGCAGCCAGCTCTGGGGAGCTGACCAGCTCCTCCCAGCCCTGCAACAGGGGCAAGTAGGGAAACGCAGCTTAAGAGAAATGGCATGACTGCTCCCAGGGAAGAGATGGCGAGAGAAGTAACTGTCCCTAAACCATGATGCTTCAGGGATGACAGAATGTGTCCCCCTCGGAGGTGGATGCTTCCTGCCACTGCCCAGCACCCTGGGAAGCCTAGAGAGACAGAGCAAATGGGAAATTCTCCATTATTCTTCCAAGGAGGCTGATGGGGCAGGCGGTCTGAGCAGGACCCCAGCAGCAGCAGGCCCTGCTTAGGTCTTTAGAGAGGGCCATGCAGTACCGGGGCTTCCTGCTTGGGGCTCCTTGGGAGATGCTGGGGTGGCTGCCGGGGACTCGCAGCTGTGGAAGCCCTTAAAGGCAGCTGAGGCAGAGCCATGCCTGGGGGCGGCCTGAGGTGTGCGGCCCAGTGGGCTTGCATCTTTGCAGAACCCGCACAGCCGAATAGCTGAGGTAGATGAAGGTTGCTTCCTTCACCCCTCCGTAATAATTTTGCCGAGAGACTGTGAGACTGTGAAGTACCTTCTGGGCCATAAAATGAAAAGTGAGGTTAGTCTTCAGCATCTCTTAGAACAGCCCAACTCTTCAAAAGACTGGGGCTCTCAGTTCACTCAGAGGGTAGTTTTGCTATTTCATTTTCCAATCTTTTTGCAAGCCAGACCTCAGTCAACCTTGTTTGAAGTCACCCACACAGAACCCAGACATGAAATGGAACTGGGCCAATCAGGAGTCCAGAAAGCAGTTTTCTCAAACCCATACTTTTCAGGAAAACTCTTCCTGTTTTCCCACTTGAACCTGAACGGATCCTGGTTGGTGGGGCCCCCAGCTTGACACCCATGACCTGGCCAAGTCACACGCACCCCTCAGGGTGGCCCGCAGCAAGCAGGCTCTGGGCCCGGCCGGCCAGCTGCTTGATGTTCCGCCCATATTCCTCCACCGCACGCTGCTGCCGCAAATGCCGCTTCAGCATCACAATGGCGTTCTCTTCATCCTAGGAGGCAGGGGACCGTCAGCATGAGCTCCGGGAGATTGGCCTGGCCCAGGTTACAGCCCAGCTCCTGGAGGTGCCTGGGATGGGGAGAACCAGGCTCCCACAGGGAACTGTGCTGTCCTTTCCTGCAATGCCCACATCCCACCTTCCTCTCAACACCCCCAATTGGATCGCTACCCTTCTGGGCCCAGCTCCAACTTCCTGTTTTGTGGAAACTCCTCTATCATTCCAGCTTTTAGAGACCCCCTCATGTCACCTTTCACCCCCTTCCACAGCATGGGGCCCATGGTACAGAAAAGGTGAAGAACCTTTGGGTTGGAGCAGATCTAAGGTGGCAGACAGGGCACCCGACTACAGCATGTGCTCTCTAGGGGCGCATGCAAGAGGTGGAGCATCCTGAGAAGGAGGGTTCCTCGACACCCTCTGCCTGTCCTCACCCCTCACACACCTGGTTTCCACAGCCCTCCCCCCCACTGCCCACCCCCAGCTCTTCCTCTTGGCCTCGGCACCCAGCCTGGCAGCCCCAGCCCGAGCCGACCTTGGGGGTCTCGTCTGAGATGATGTAGAGCTCCTGCTCGCTGATCCAGGCCACGGCCTCGCCCGCGTCCAGGTAGTACTGCTGCGCCTCGCTGGCATCCCGCAGGCGCTGCAGCCTCCCGGCCGCCGCCTCCTGCAGTGTGTCCCACGAGCTCTGCAGGTGGCCCAGGCGCTCCTCAATGTCCCCACACTCGATCTCTGCCTCCTCCACCAGCTGCTGCCCTCTCTGCAGCACGTCTTGGACCCGTGGCGCATGGCCCAGAATCTCGTTCTGCAGGGTCTGGGGCCAGAGGGGAAGAAGGGCTCAGAGGTGGGGCCTTTGCACTGTGCAGGTGAGGCCGGGCCTGCAGCAGGCTGCCCAGGGGACACCCTGGCACCTCGCGGCCCCCTCCCATGCGGGGAAGCTAGAGCAGAGTGGGAGGTGGCCATCAGACCTGCCAGGACCACATGCCAGGCACCGTGCCAGGGGCTTCACACCCCTCCTTTCACTTTCCCCCAGTCTGCTGAGGGGCGCCAGGCACTGGCGCAGAGCAGGTAAGGGACTTGCGGGCAGCGAGCGGCAGAGCCGAGATTTCAACCCGACCCCCTCTGATCCCACAGCCTGGGCTCTGCGCTGCTCCCTGTTCTCCCTGGGTTTTAGCAGAGCTCGATTCTGAGTTGTACAGGACAGAGGAAAGGAAAACAGTGCTCAAATGGCCTTTCGCTATCTCATCCTAAGAACTCTCACGCCTATAAAACTATAGTTGACTGTTTCCCCTTGTACAGGGTTAAGAGTTTTGTTTTGTTTTCCCCATTTCTATTTTTCAAATCTCTTAGGAGCTTTGTATTATTTTCTTGTTTGAATCTTTCGTCACCAGAATGGCATTTTCCTCCCCTTCTGGGACTGGGTCACCTTTTTCTCCAGCGGGCCGTGACCCATGTGTCACTCACTTTCTGGCCCCAGAGGCCTGAGCCTGGGTGCCTTCTGCATGTGGGCTCCTGGCCCCTGACACCTCGTCTCCTCCCTGTCTTCAGTTGTCATAGCCTTTAAAGCCGTCTGGAGGGCGGGGGCAAAAGCAGGACATGTAGGCAGTACAGTGACTGACAGCATTGAAAATACACAGAACTAGCAACATCCACGAGGCACCTGATGCTCTGAAGTGCATTTTACACTTGGAATTGAGGTGGACATTTTCCCGTGGTCGGTGCAGTTGTATTCAAACCACCCAAGGCGTCAGCTCTGTCTGTCTCCACTTTCCCTGGATCTTAGGACCTTGGCAAGGAACCCTGAACGGTCTCTTTCTTTCTCTCTCTCTCTTGAAAGCAGTTGCTTTCTGGGCTCCTGTGCAGTGAGCTTACTTGTGATGCCTTCTTCCATGACTTCATTCATTCAACGCCTGTTTATTAAGTTATTTCACATATAGCAGAGCCTGTTCTAGGGACAATGTAGAAACAAAACCTCTGTCCTCATGGAGCTTACCCTCTCGTGGGGGAAACAGAGGTGAGCAGGTAAATAAGTGTAGGTAGTGGGTGTTAGAAGGACAATAGGATGAGGTGAAGGAAGCCTGCCGAGGTGCGGGGCAGCTGCTTTAACCTGGCGAGTCAGGGGGGCCTTTCTGAGGAGATGACGTTTGAGTGAGACACCCCCACACAAAGATTTGGGGGGTGAATGTGGCTGGTGGGAGGGAAGAGGAACTGCAAAGTCCCTGGGGTGGAGGCGAACCTGGGCCGTCTGATGGCCAGAGAGAGGGCCGGAAAAGCCCGAACACTGTGAGGGAGGGAGAAAGTGGTGCGAGATGAGATTTAAAGGCAGACAGGGCCAGATCAGGCAGAACTGTGGTTCTTAAACCTGGCTGCCTCTGGGAAAACAGGCACAGCCGGGGCGCCAACCCCAGCAATCCCAGTTAATGGCTTTGAGGTGGGACCGGGGCATGCGTCGGGTTCAACGTTCCCGCAGGTGATTGGAATGGGACGCCCGAGTTGAAAACCACTCCTGGGGCACTCGCGGGATTTGTTCTAGTCACAGTGGACAGCCTTCAGAGCACTGGCTCTCAAAGTGGGGTCTGGGCCAGCAGCCTCAGCATGACGCAGGGTCTCGGTCGAAGCGGAAATTGCCAGCCTCTACTCCCAGTTCGATTCAGCGGATCTGGGGGGAGCCTGGTCTGCTGTGTTTGAACAAGCCCGCTGGGCGAGTCTTGTGTGCCCGGAGGTTTGAGAGCCACTGCAGTGAAGGGAAGGGTGAAACGGGGTTTGAGCTCTGGCCAGGCTGGCCTGAAACAGTCTTCACCAGGGCAGCCATGCTCTCCCAGGAGATTATCTTTCCCTTCTTGTTTAGAAGAACCCCATTTATACTTGCCCTTTTCTTAAAATAGCATCGTTCGGCCAGAGGAGATGAAAATCCTTTGGCAATAACACTAACTAGACAGAGTCAGAAGTCCTAGTGTTGGAAGGACTGAAGTCGGCTTGTTTTACAGTTGAGGACACGGAGGCCCCAAGGACACTGTCTTCTACCAGCCTCCCTCCTCGAGTGGAGGTTGTGATGCTGACCTGCATCCTGCCACCTGTCAGCCCAGGCCCCTTCGTGTGGCCGCTGGAGCCTTTTGATCACGTCAGCTAGAAGCAAAGGCTCTGAGGGAGCTTTATAAACCCCTTTGAATATAATTCAGGCCCTGGCACAGTTGCGGGGCTCTGTGGGCAAATGGCAGCTGCTGTTGCTCTGGGGAAGGAAGTACTGTTGGCCGTGACCTTCCTTTCCTGGGAGCTACAATGCCGACTGGCCTTCTGGGACACCCTGCTCTCTCTGGGGTAAGTCCCCTGTCTGTCCTTGCTCGTGGCTGTGGCTGCCCCTACTTCTTGACCCAAAGAGAAAACCAGGCAGGGGAAGGACTCTATGTGCAAAGGCAGGGTCTGCGGCCAGCCCTCGGCCAGACACTCGGAACTGGCCTTGGAGGATACAAGGTAACTCTGACTCAAGAGGAAGTGTGGCATCTGCTCACTTCCAGCATCCTGACCAGGGCCACGGGAGTTTACAACCAGGCCTCAGAGAGAACAGAACAGTAAATGAATGTAGCCCTGAGTCCGAGGCTCAGAGTCTGAAGTTCTGGCTTTCTAATGGGGTTTGAGCTCCACAAGTCCTCACGTGTCCAGAGAAGTGGGGCCTACTTACCCTGAGGACGCCCAACTTGCCCAGCTCAGCCCTGGAAGAGGGAGAGCAGCCAGGAGCTCTGGGCCTCCTCTTAGGGAGGCCGTGAAATACAGAGGCTGCAAAGTTAAACCCGAGGCCAGGGCGTCTGGGTCCCACATTCACCCGTGCCCTGATGGGTCCGAACGGCCCCAAATCCCAAAGCATCTAAACAAGCTCCCACCCTGCTCCCCTGTGGTCCTCCCAGAATTCTCTCTGCCATCACCAAAGCTGCTCTGTTAGGGGGTCTGGGGACCCCAGAGCTACTAACAAGAGTGATAATCTGCTGTAGCTGGCCTTCTGTAGGCGGGCAGGTGGCACTGACAAGGTAAGGCAGTACTCACCTGGTTCTTCTTCATGAACAGCTGCACGGTTTGCAGATTAATGCCGTAGTCGACTGACTGGGCCAGGGGCAACCTCTCCTCCACCCAGAGCTGCGGAGACCAAAGGCAGGAGGACAGCTGATGACAACTGTGCCCACCCTTTCCCCGGCACCCGCCACGATCCACACAGAGTGCTGCCTGTCGTGTCTCCCTGGTTCTTCCCAACACCCCACGTCAGGGTTTTGTCTCCATTTTACAGATGGGGACGTTTTGATATTTTGAATTGAGGTTCCTGGTCACACAGGGGAAAGGTAATGTAGTGGATTGGGAACCCAACTCCGTCTGGCCCAAAAGTCCACGAGTGAGCTAACATTCAAAAAGCACTGGCTTCACTTTTACATTTAATGTAAGCATCGCAACAATCCTGCGAGGTAAGGGGGTATGATGGCCAGACATCTGCTGCCAAGAGCTGCCCTGGGCGGCAGCCAGTAACCCTGACGGCAGCCGCTGCCTCGGCTGCTGGGGTCGAGGGCTGCGGCCCACGTACCGTCTCATCCTCTAAGTCCCGGCTGATCTGCAGCTTGGCTCTGGATGATTCTAGCTGCTTCTTCCTCCTCCCCAGGGGCTCCAGGAGGTCCAGGAACCGCTTCTCGATGCTAAAGTCAGCGCCCTCCTCTTCCTCTTCCAACGAGGGCATCTCAGCAAACAGCTCCCCCAGCTCCTCCTTCCGCACATTCACTTGGTCCTCCACACGCTGGGACACAAGGGGACAGTGTTGGCATTCGCCCCGGCACCTGGGCAACCCTTCCCTCCTCACCATCATTCACATCCCACCTAACCTGAAAGTCCCAGTTTGAGCCCCCTGGATGCCCCACTCATCCTCCCCCCGCTGGAGCACCTGGACTTTCCTTCTCAGGCATGCCTTTATTAACCCATTTGGATCCCTGTCTTACCCACCGCAAAGGAGACATTTTTGCATGATACAGGCAAGCCCAGCTGAGAGGAACTGGCTTTCAGGGTTCAGATTTGCTCCCCAAGGTCCCTTCTATTCCGACACACCCAGTCTAGAACCCGCTCACATGCCTTCAGCTTAGCCAACATCCGGTTGACACTGGTCAGGTCCTTGCCCGGGTCATCTGACCGCAGCTGGTCCTCCATGGCGCTTATCCACTTGTTGAGGTCGGCTTGGGTCTTCGAGCGCAGGTCAGAGCTCCTGGCGGCTGAGAGCTGCTGGGCCTTCTCCTTCGTGGTGGCTTGAAGCTCATCCCAGAGTTGGTGCAAGGCCTCCAGTCTCTGGGACACCAGGGCTGCAAACTGGGGCTTCTCCTCCTTCAGCTGCGTGCCTTCCTGTGCGGGAGAGAGGGGAGCTCACCATCTGCCCCGGTGCAGCCCTGCTCCAGACCTGCCCAAGGGGAGGCCAGAGAAGCCAGGAACTGGTCTAGAACTTGGTGGGGCCCATTTGAAAGACTGTATCCCTGAGTTATTTGCAGAAGGCGGGACAGCGGGAGCTGTGTTTGGGGCAAATGACTCAGGGAGTTGCAGTATGGAGAGCTGCAGACAAAGATCAGCTGGAACTAAAATTGTTTTTTAATTAAAGAAAAAAAAAGGTTCAGGATCCATCCCGGTACAAGCAGCCTGGAAACCGCCCTGAGTCCCACCCTCTCCTGAACGTCTCCCCAGAGGTTGTGCACTAACTAACCTTCGGTGGGATCTTTCAGGTACTGTCTTGTCTTTGCAGGTTTCGCCTGCACAAATGTACCTTTTTTTGGGTGAGTGCAGTATGATATGACTTGGGTCTAGGCATATGTACCACTCATGACAGTCAATATTTATTAAGTGTTGAATAATTGCCCAGGACTATTCTGAGTGCTTTAATGCTCATGGACTCCCTCAGGGAGGGAGCTGGTGCTACCCTCATTTGACAGATGAAGAAACTGAGGTGCAGGCAGGTGGAGTGGGACAGTCTGGCTTGGAGCCTGCACCTTCTATTACTGTGGATGCAGCTTCATGTGGCCCCTGGGCCTGCTTCTCCCTACGCTGGTCGCCACCATAGGAAAGAGCAATGGTACCTGATTCCAAGCTCTAATTCCAGCCACATTTTTACTTGGGCCCCCGGGTAAACTCATTACAGAGGGGACCCTGCCATCCCCATCTGCAAGGGGTGTGAATGGCCCCTCCCCAGTGGTTCTGCCCATCCAAAAGGTGAGTGTCAACAGACTGCTCTGCTCATGTCACATGTGCCCTGGGGCTGGGGACCTGGGGAAGATACCAAGGCAAACAGAGATAACCGCTCTCCTGGCAATAGATGCAAAATCTCTGACCTAAGTGTCTTCAGTCCTGGACTGTCCCCAGACTCAGGTGACCCAGAATGGGCACCTATTCTGACCAGGCTTAACAAGACTGGATATATCTGAAGGTTTAACTACTATCTGGAGAAGTTTTTTCACTTCCAAGTTCTGCGCTGTCCTGCACGCTTCAGGACGGTGTCCGGGCCTGGGCGAAGCCCCGGTCAGGGAAGCACTCTGAGCGCCCGCGTCACTCACCGCGTCAACGCTCTCCAGCCAGCCCTGGTGGGAGGCCAGCTCTGCCACGAACGCCTGGTGCTTCAGCCACTTGTTGTGAAGGTTTCGTGCTGTGTCATAGGAGACATCCTGAGACGTCAGCAGCTTGTCATTGATCCAGAGAGTGAGCTATCGGCAGAAAAAGGGGGGCCAGTCATCCCCGGGTGTGCCTTCCTGAGCAGGGGCTCAGGGCAGGACCTGCTGCCCACCTCGGGCCACCTCGGGCCACCTCGGGCCACAGAAGGCAGCCAGGCAGAGGAAGTGCGCGCACAGCAGAGCACCGTTCTCTAACTCTGGATCCTGAACTCCCAGCGCAGGGCACTTAACCCACATTGCTGCAGGGCTAAAATATGGACACTGGTGGGCCTTCCGCACCAGCGTGTGCCGTGTGACACCAGGGATATCTATGCTTCTCTCCATATTTCCAGGACCTAGGACAGGGCCTGGGCTACTGCAAGAACTCAACGAGTGTTTACTGGATGGATAAATCCACCCTGTAGCAGCAGGGCAAGAAATCATTAATAAACACAGAGAAAAGGCTCTAGGAAGGATCAGCCAAGGCCAGAGCCTATAATGAACAATGAGGGAAGAACTGCGAGGGGCAGCTAGTGTCTCCTAGATGTCCTGGCCCCGTACCGGGCCCGGTCTCTGCCAAGGGCAGAGGGAGATATAAACACAGTCGCTTGGGCTGAGAGGAGAGGGGTATGAGGAGTGAGAGCAAGAAAGAAGTCAGGGAAAGCCCCATTCCACACGGAGATATAGCTAATGGAGGGACCTGTGCAGCTTGTCCCAGGCTGAGCCAGGACCTTCGGATCAGTAGTTCTCCAACCAGGGGGCCTGTTGAAAGTGTTGCTCTTTCTCTTAACCCTTAAGGATCTGATTTACTGGGCCTGAGTGGGGCCCAGGACTGGACTCTGCTTTTAACTGGGGCTAGGACTGGTTCTGTAATTGCAGGGCCCAGTGCAAAATGGAAAGGTTCAAAATCATTAAGAATTTCAAGATGGCAACAGCAGAGCATTAAACCCAGCATGGGGCCCTTCTAGGCACGGGGTGCTGTGTGAATGCACAGGTCGGAAGCCCTTGAAGCTGGTTCTGACCAGGGCCATAGGGGTCTCTAATATAGATGGTCTGCTGAGATGTCCTAGATCTAACAAATTAAAAAACATCTTTACAGACTTGAAAACAACAGTATTGTGGAACCAAAGATTCTAGAGGATGACCTAAGCTGTGAAGTACTCAGAGATCCCCCGACGGAATCCCAGAGTCCCGAGTTAGAAAGGATCCTTGTGGACACCCCACCTCTGAGACCCTTTGCTTCTAGAAAGGAATGTCCTGCCAAGTGTCCTGCCTTGCTGGAGCCTCACCTCCTGGCAGTTCTGGAGGAAGTTCTGGAGCTCCAGGTTGTCTCTCAGGAGAACCGAGGCCTCCTGGGCCTTCTCGTTGGTTTTCCTGTGCCTGGAAGGGAAGCCAGAAAGCCACAGTCACAGTTGTGTTGAGTCTGGGGTCCCCATGCAACACCGCCAGTCCCACCTGATGCTGGCCTGTCACCCAGGGGGCGGAGAGTACCTGTCCTCAATCAGCTGCACCTTCTCCTTGATCTTGTCTGAGTACAGGTTCCCCTCAGCTAACAGCTTGTTTCCAGAGTCCACGGGACTCAAGACCTTATCCTGGTTGTTCTCCATAGACACCAAGAAGTCCTCAAACTTCCGGATCCCGATCTCTGCAGCTTCCAGGGAGTCTGGGAGCTCCAAGTGAGCCAGTGTATACTCCTGTTGAAGCAAGTTTCCAGATCAGGCATGGAGCCAACCTGAGGAGGTGGGGAGGGAGTGTGCCAGGCCGGAGTGCCATGTGCAGCCATACAGGTCACAGTGTGAATGGTGCCCCTGGAGCTGTGCAAGGAAGAGGCTCCCCAGGCCTTGCCCCCTACCCCCATCCTCACCTAGGGGTATCCCATGAACAGTGGGCCTAAAGCCATATATGGAAGAGCAACCACCCAGGGGAAAATTCACTTCTCCAGCCTCTAAATGACCCAACAATAGGCATAGTTTGGGGTACAGGGATGAAAAAGGCACTTAAGAAACACAGAGGATTGTCCCCGAATTAGCAGCTAGAGAGTCCAAGAACAGCGTAAGTTGCTCCCTGAGCCCTGTGGCATGTTCGTGGACTCACCAGTGTTATTGCCCCGAGAAATGCCCCCTGCCTCTCAGCCCTGAATGCCTCTCCCTACCTGGTTAGTAAGGATGGCTTCAGCCTGCTTGGCATCTTTCTGGAACTCCTGGAAGCCAATGCACTGGGCGAGGGAGCGGCCGCGGCTCTCCCACATCCGGCGCAGGGCGTCCCAGCCAGTACCCAGGCCCTCCAGCCGCTGGCCCAGGAGCAGGTACTCTGGGTCCGTCTGGCCATGGAGCACTTTCTCTCCAGATGTCTTGACGTGCTCATAGCTTTCATGGTGCCCATCAATCTCATCCTTGATGGCCGCATGCTGCTGCAGGAGCTGCTCGGCCTCTGGGAGGGACTCAGGCATGTCCTCGGAGGCCACGGCCTTCTGGGCCATGGACAGCCAGGCCTGAAAGTCATCCAGCTCCTGCAGGAAGGCCTGAAGCTGGCTGGCTTCACCAAGAGAGGCCTCCTGGTCGTTCAGGGCTTGCTGTAGTTCCTGCCACAGCCTCTCCACATGCGCCTGCCGCCCGCCAATGTCCTCCTTCAGTTCTGGGTGTGACCCCATCAGCCGTTGCGACTCACGCTCCAGAGCACCCACACGGGCCTGGATGGCGGCCACATCACGCTCCAGCCCGGACAACTTCCGCTGGATGGAGATGACGCCCGCCAGGTCCCGGCCCAGGTCCTTGATGGACTCTACTACCTTCGTCTTGTCCATGATCCACTTGCTGGTCTCTTCACAGTCCACGCAGTAGTTGTGCACCCGGAGGGCCGAGTCTACTGCCTCCCGCCTGTCTGACACCATGGTCTGGAATGCCTGCCACCTGTCAGGGGAACACAGCCGGGGGGACACAGAGACACTCTCTTCCACAACTCTTCCCACAGGGTATTCCTTCCCAGATTTCCCACCAGAGTCTCTCCCCAGAGATCTTGCACACTGAAAAAAAAAATCATCTACCCAACAGACTGCAGTGAATAAAGTTCATTTATCTAGTTTTACCTAACACAACATAACTCCCAATCAGGTCTTTCCATCCACAGGAGGCAAGCAGTGACCTGATCCCCAGCGTAAGTGAAGGGACATGACCCTTAGCTGGGCTCTCTATGTAGTGGATTTCAGGCTGACATCCCATTTCCCCAGATCTTTTGAAATACTGAAAATAATTAGCTCACATTGCCAACTTCAAGAATGCTTCAGGACGTAGGTTCCTAGCTGCCCTAGAGGAGCCGTGAAAATGCCTAAGACCATGTTCAAAGTGCCCAGGGCCTGACACAGTCAGCTTCGCCCCAAAAGAAAAGAGGCGTGGTAAAAAAGAGGTGAGAAAAAGGAGTGAGTGATAAAGTGGGATTGTAACTGAAATGGATAACATAACCATAACCTTCCAGTCCACTGCTGGAGTGATATTGGGAAATATGCAAAGGTCTGGTAGATGTCCTGGGGACCTGGGGTGAGTCTGCAGCCCCTAATAAGCCTTTTCTAGAGGGCTTCCCATCAGCCTGGGTCCAGACCTCTAAGGACACCTCCCTTGGACCTGGGTTTACTCATTCGGCATCACTGTAATAGCT
The DNA here is from genome assembly GCA_004026765.1 of Micronycteris hirsuta. Lineage (NCBI taxonomy): Eukaryota > Metazoa > Chordata > Mammalia > Chiroptera > Phyllostomidae > Micronycteris > Micronycteris hirsuta. The sequence goes on along the minus strand of PVJI01009784.1, from coordinate 45,692 downwards.
CAGCCCATAGAGTATGCTGGATGCTCATTCGCTAATTGAACCCATTTTTCTTGAATACCCACAAGGCATAGTAGGTCCATAAAAAATGCTATTTCATTCAATGTCATTTTGTTGTAACACTGATGATATGCTATAGGAACTTAACTCTTGTTCATGTCAATTAGCCACTGTTAAAATTGGCTTTGTTATAAGTCATTTTGCTGAAAGTCACAGAACCTATCAATGGTGTTACGTGAAGTCTTACTGTATGAGCATTATGTCAGCCTTTGGGATAATGCAGACATAGCCAGACTTTGCCTTATGGAGTGTATGATGGAGAGGAAGTAAGACCACCTCACAGAATAACTATGCTATAAAGTGGTCCATATCCACTGTATGGTATACGTGGTCCATATCAGGCAGAGAGGACTAAGGGAGCTGTGAGGAGGGACAGGGGTGACAGCGGCAGGTTTCACAGCAGTCCTCTGAGCTGTATCTCAATGAACAGATCTGTTTAAGGAGGAGACCCTGAGTATGTCACTCATCTGTGTACCCCAGCACTGGGGGGATGGCGGTTACAGGACTACGCTGAGGGACTGGGTAAAGTGCATTGTGGGCATTCCAAAGTGTGACAATGTTCTGGTTCAGATTGAAAGACAGTCTTGTTGGAAATGCCTGGAGAGAGAAGAGGGAGAGTCCAAGGATTTCTCGGCTCCCCTCTTAGGCTGTGAGGTCCCTGAGCTCTGGGGGCTTCTGTGCCTGGCACACAGATGGTGCAGAGGCTGGGAAGCCAGGGGAAAGGAGCTGAAGATTTTCTTTGGGTTGGTCTGAAACCACTGTGAAAAGATAGTGATGTGCTCTGGGGCCATGAGATCCCCAGGCCCTGCACAGAAGCCATGGGTGAGGGGCTGGCTGTGCCCCCAGGCTAGAGGCCCTGTGGTGATTTCCTAGGCCTCTCTGAGTCTGGCCTTACTGCAGCCACTAAGTGGAGCCCACACAGGGGACAGGCTGGGGCTGGATCTAGTCTGCCTCCCAAACCCACTGTCCCCCTCTATGGCACCGTCTCCTTCTGTAGGGAGGACACCGATAGAGCTGCTCCAGTTAGCGCTGCCCAGGCGACGTTGGGAGTCCAGGTTTGCTCCGGGGCCCACGGTTATTAGAAAAGTGTTGGTCATCTGGCATGTGTGCAGTGGAAGGTAATCACACATTCAGTGGGGAAGTGTTTGAATGACTCACATGTGCCACGCTTGGCAGAAGTTATTTCCATGTTGTCCCTGTTACTCATTCACTAAGCATTTATCACACAACCATCACGTGCTCTGTGCCGGGCACTGGTCTAGGCTCTGGGGATACAGCAATGAATGAAGCAAAGTGCTGGCTCTAATTCAAGTGGGCAGAGACAAGTAAATAAATCCATAATCTACCAAGTGGTGATAGCCCACTGAAAAAATTAAAAAAAGTAATAGGACAGAGGCGAGGGACTGGGTAGGAGAGAGGTAGGCGATATTTTCAATGGGGTGGTCAGGATGGACTGCTCCAGTGAGTTGACATGTGAGCTGAGATTGGAATAACATAAGTGAGTAAGCCAAGTGGTATCCGGGAAAAGACTGTTCCAAACAGAGGAAACCTCAGACAATAATGTGCGAGGTATGCAAGGCACTGTGGGCAAGACGTAAAGATATTGCCCTTCATTTGCTTATAATCTAGTGGGAGAGTTCTTCAGCATCAAAGTAGCCATAATACAAGGTAGAATGTGAAGCTCTAAACAAGTACAAGTTTCATCTGGGACACTGAAGGAGAGGACCCTCGACCAGCCTAAAGGGTGGGCGGGATTTGGAGCACGTAGTTTGCGGGGGATACTTTCTGGTAGGACTGCAGGTGGAGGTAAAGAATGACAGCCGTTTTAAAAAATATTTGAAGAGCTAGCCCATGGTAGAAGAATCAGAATAAATTTTGATCTTGCTAAAGGGAAGAGCCAGAACCAATCTACACATTTCAAGGAGGCAGATTTCCACTCAATGTGAGATCAGACTTTCTAACCAAAATGCATTGCCCAAGTGGGGTGGGCTGCATGGTGAAGGGCGAGCCCTCCCTGTCTCGCAGTGTTTGTGCAGAGCACAGGCTGTCTGGAGTTTGGAGGTAAGGGGGCTTGTGTGTGTGCACAGGTGCGTGTGTGTGTGTGTGTGCAAGACAGACATGAAGCACTTGTCTGCTATGTATGTGTTGCCTTAATGAGCTGTAGTAAGAGAATGATCTTTGCAGACCCCTAAGCCATGGACCACTCTAAGTGAAATAGATCAGGTACTTGCCATCTTTAGGGGAGAGAACCTGAGGCCTGGAATGGTAGGGCGGTTTTCATTAAATCCGAGGGTTGAAATGTACCTGAGACGCCATCTAGCCTATAGAAGAGCATCCTTCTCCTCTGCATAAACCTCGGATTACAGAGGAATCTCCTGAACTACAGTCCTCATCTTTGTATGTGGAGAAAACTGGCCTCATCTCAGTGGCTCCAAAGTATCCCCCAGCCCGAGGCCCCTGGAGTCTCCACTGTGCTGACCCTTCTCTTCCCTAACCGCACCTCCCAGATGGCCTTGGGCAGAACAAAGCTCAGAAACAAGTGTGGGGAAAGGGACAGGGGCAATGGGTAGATGGTGAACATGTGGCATTGTGTGTGTTGGGCAGGGTCCAGCGTGACAAACAGGGTACATGAGCCTGTGCTCTGTCCTTAGAGATCCTCAAGGACTCATGGGTAATCACACCGTGTCCGGAAAGCGCCCCACCTCCAAAGGCTCCTCAGGGTCTGTGTTTTGCTCTGACCATGAAGTGTGCCCAAGGCTTCCTGCTCATTTTCCTCTTCATTCCAGCTAGCCACAAGGTCGATGACGCACTGGATATAAGCAGGAGCTTTCTTTTATGGGCATTACTCAGGAGCTCTCAGAAAGCAATTTTCCCTGCCTAAGAAATGTCCGGGTAAATGTGGCATGAGTGCCATCTGGCCTAATTCTAACTACGGTACACTCAGAATGTCTTCCCACACCACACAGGACTGCCCCTACCCCCAGGCACAGTATTTGCAGCTGTGTGAACACATCTCTCTCCCTCCCTGGGCCGATCACCAGAGAGGCCCCTCCTTGCTGCTGCAGAAGGAGACAGTTGAGAATGGCAGGAGTACTGAGGGTACAAACCTGGCAGTGCAGAGCCCGTGTCCCCCCAGGGGTCTGTCAGGTGCAGGGCGATGCCCCCAGTTCCTAGCCCAACCCACACCTCACCTGGTGTTCAGGTGGTCCTGGTACTGCTTCACCTCCCCACTGCGTGGGTGGCCACTCTCTATCAGGCTATTGGCAGCGAGGTTCACGCCACCAATCTGAGTCACCAAAGTCTTCATCTCCTGGTCCAGGATGTCAAACCTGATAAGGACAGAGAAAATGAGGACTGGGGAGGCAGCAGCAGGAACTTCATTTCCAGTGGCTACCCAATCTCCAGAACTCAGAAAGCTCTTGCTTTCTCCTCTCACCTCCTAATTACATTTGACCAGGTAAGGGGCGGATGGGAGAAAGGGGAAAGATATGCTGACACCACCTATTTGCTTGTTCATGGGTCCAATGTCTTGGTTCAGCATTTCTCGGACCAGGCTAGGAGAGAGCTGGTTGCTTCCTACATCAGCCACCGGCTCGACAGAGAGGCACAGGGGCAAAATGAGGTGATGGGAGGCTAATCACTACAGAGGCCACCTGCCGCGACTGCCTCGGTTGCTGCTCTTAGACCCCAATTCCACTACCGTGACACCTTGACCTGAAGGGTACTCCCCAGCCAGATGCTCTGTCCCTGGGTAGGAGAAGGGACAGCTGCTGTGGGGACGGCAGCCACGTGGTTATGAAAGCCGACCCTTCTGGGGTGAGAGCCCAGGTCCCTCCAGCATCAGTGTGGGACCACCTGAGCATGTCCCAGGGAGTGACCTTTCCTCCGCCTCAATTCCCTGGAGTCTGTGCTTGGAATTCTAGGACATGCATGGGCAGATCTCCCACGCTGAAGTGCTGATGGGATCGGAATACCGGCAGTGAGAGTGGCCTTGCAGACAGACCAGTGGTTTACCAACTGGTCTCTGGGGCTCCTCTGGGGTCTGTGGCTTAGGGACTGCCACAGAAAGGGAGAGCTGCCGGGTCCCGGCCTCTCGCTTCCCACTTAATCTGATCAGCTCTACTTTCCTCTGACGTATATGTCAGGGATTCCATATACAATTCATTTGAAAAAAAGGCTGCTGTAGCTGAAAAGTAATTGACTAACTGGACTAGGAGGAGCTCCTCTGTTTGTTTTGAGGAAAGCCACAGGGATGAAGTACCCAAAATTACACAGATTAGAACCCGTGACTCCTGGTGCCTGGCCACTGCAACAAAGGGCGTCCCCTGGCCTCTCAGAGACCCCGGCTGATCGAGAGGCGATTCCCACACCTGGTGGAGGGGCAGTACATGCCCTGGTGTGGGGAGGCAGGATGAGAAGGGCCAGCTCTGACCTGTGCTGCACGACCTCCAGGTCCTCCAGCGTGTCTGGGATTTCCATCTGGGCCAGCCACTTTTCCTTCTCACCCATCCACAGCTCACAGGCATCTGTCTCCCCAAACACCGTGTATAGGTCCAGGGCATCCTGCAGCTTCTGCCGACGCAGGTCCGCCTGAGCCACCACCTGTTGGTAGAGCTCCCGGAGGACCTGCAGCCGATTGGTCACATCTGGGGAATCCCGAAACTCTTGGGGGAAGCCCTGGGCCTGCTGTTCCAGATGCTCCATCACCGCACGGCTCTCCTCCAGCTCCTCCAGGAAGTCCTTGTGCTTCTTCCCCAGGGCCCGGGTGGCCCCTTCGTCCTGCCCCATGTCTTCGCCCGACAGCAGCTTGTGAGCGTCCTGCAGCCAGGCCTTGAGGTCATCTGCATCGCCTTGGAACTGGAAGAAGTTCTCAGCATCCTGGAGGTTCTTCTTCCGAAAGGCAGCCAGCTCCTTCAGCTGGTCCCACTGGGCGGACACCTCCTTGATTCGGGCCTCGATCTGCGGGTGCCCAAACTGCTTACGTGCGACCATGCCCTCGGCCTCCTGGAAGATCTGGTCCAGGTGGGTGTCCAGCCCGCGGAGCTCATCCTCAAAGGCTTTGTGCTTGCGCTGCAAGATGAGCACACTCGTCAGGTCCTTGCCGTAGTCCAGGGAGGAGTAGATCTGCTCCTTCTCCTTGATCCAGCTCTCGGCCTCATCCATCTCCCAGAAGAACTTCCAGAGCCGTTTGGACTGCTCCAGCTGGACCTTCCGCCCGGCTGCCATGTTGCTCAGCTCCTCAAAGCACTGCTCCAGGTGACTGACACGGTCCCGGATGACCTGGGGATCACAAGGCTGGTACCCTGGGAGGAATGGGAGGAGGAAGGATGAGAGCGGGAAGGACCTCATTTGCAGGCAAGCTCAGATCAGCTGCAGGGCTAGAGCAACACGACCTAGAACCTGCCATTCCACTGGGGCTTTGGGACTGGACGCAGGGCATCTCAGGTGCTCAGAGGGCAGGCCAGCTTCTTAATAATTAGTTCCCAGTAAACTGCTAGGGATAACGGAGGTTAAAAGTTGGGTCAACTCTCAGTAGAAATGTAGTACGTGAAATTATTTTTTAAAAAGCCTAGACACAAATTGCAAGATGATTCTTCAAGGACGCAACAGGGTCTCCTATTTAAGACCTGAAACGATAAACCTAATTGTCTCCGCTACAACTTGAACTAGCAGAGAGGGTGAAAGATGGGATGATGCCTTATGGGTGCTTATAAACACCTTCCGATCACAGATGTCCACAGCAGTTGCCTGGTCTCTGGAGAGTTTTGCTATCCCTCACGCTTCTTTCTTGCACCATTCATTAGTTAACAAAAGAAGCAGAATTCTAAAGCTAGATTTATCCAAGCTGGGGTGCTGAGCCAGAGATGGGGCCCTGGCATCCGAGGCCTCAACAGGGAGACCCCCAAATTCTCACCTTTCTCCTCAGTGAACTTCAGGGTGGCTGTGGTAATGGCCTTCACTTTGTCTCCCTGGATGGCTATGTCAGCCTCCATCAACTTGTGCTTCTGTAGCAAGTCTTCAACTTCCAGCAAGTGCTTCCCGAACTCGGCAGACAAGAGGTGAGCCTGGCAAAGAGGACAGACAGGATGGAGGGAACGAGGAGAGGTGAAGAGACCTGCGTGCTAGAAGAGACCCCTCCAAAAGGGGTGTCCATGGTGTCTGGACTAGGAAGTCGGTGAAGCCGGAAAACAGCGGCTGCCTGGTGTGGAAGGGGCTGCGGAGCAGGAGTTTCTACTAGGGGTGTCCACTGGACTCACTCTTGGGTCGCCTTATGCAAGCTTGAGCCCCTTGCTCAATCTCCTGCATCTGCCCCAGGTGTGGGGCCTGGACATGTGTATATTTAAAAAGTTCCATGGTCACTCTGACATGTACCCTGAGCTGAGAGCACTGTGATGGAAGGAGAGGAGATTCAGATTTCCTGGTTGCCCCTCTGCTGGCAGGTCTGGATTCTCAGCAGTCAAATCAAAACTACTCAGAGCCTGGTTCTCTAGGCTCCTGATTAATGTCTGTCTCTCTGGGCCCTGCAGGTTGGTGTCTGTGCTGCTATGAACCCAAGATTTCTCGATCATGGGGACAGAGCAGACTTGGGCAGGTGACTTGTCTAGAGCAGAGTGAGCCAAGCAGTTGACAGGCAGATGCAGCCAGACACTCTGTGGCCTCAGTTTCTCCATTCTGATTCAGGGATGTGACTGGCTGGGAGGCATCTAAGGAAGCACACGCTAACTGCAGGGTGGGTGACGGAGGTGTGGGGGATGGGCAGTCCCCAGGCCCACCTTGATCTCGTCCATCCAGTCGATGCTGTGCAGCATATCCTGGAAGAGCTTCTGCAGTGCCAGGGTTGTCTCGAGCCTCTGGCGCCGGGCCTTCAGCAGGTCCTGCAGGTAGTTCCACAGGCGCAGGATATTGTCCTTGCGGGCCGTGATGCGCTTCTGGTCATGGTAATTCTCCTTCTCCAGCTCCTGGGCCAGGTCTTCCAGGGCCCTCACCCGCTCCTCGTAGGCAGCTGTGTCGGTCTCGATGGCCTCGTGCTTCTTCTTGGCAGCCTCCACAGCTGCCAGGTCGTACCCAAAGTTATCCTGCCCCACAGAGAGAAACACAGGCGGCTCAGTCAGGCTCCTCTTGGCCGGTCCCCAAATGCAGAGAAACAGACGGTCCCTTTGGAACGACTGCTGGATGGGAGGACCATTCCCGAGGATTTTGTCCTGCCGTCTTTTTCAGCCCTTTTCATCAGAGCCAAGTTCCAAAGACTAAATGTCTCACAAGAACCTTGAAAAGAAGCTGAAGATTTTACTCACTGTGCCGTACGTGTGGGTGTGCTGTGCGTCTGTTACTAAGGGAGCCGCGCCTGGCCCGCTGGCGTTCACCACCTGCCTTGAATGGACCTGCCTGATGCTGGGCGGGGAGGGGCTTCTGACTCGGAACTGGGCAGCTCTACACAGATGGCTCGGGGGGCACACGCACACTCTCATTCTCTCAGGACACTAGCTTTCCCCTTTCTGGATGGAATGTAACTTGTTTCCAAGTGGGAAGAAACAGATGCTGTCCTGGACGGTCAGCCCTGTGGTCAATTTTTAGCTGGTGAAACATGACTCGGTCCTAGGGGCCAGAGCCCAAAAGGCACGTCTCACACACACGAGGTGCACTGTCTTCATCGCCTCCCCTGAAAACCATGGTTGAGCGTCACCTCAAACCCTGGCTGCAGCTGATGACAGCTTCAGGGGCCATTTTTGGATGGTGAGGCTCTGTCCCTAAAAATGAGATGTTAACTTCTGAAGAGTTTTTCTTCAGATGTGAATCTTGACCCACCCAATCCTGGGAAGCAGGGATGCCAGGCCTGGGGAGAGACCGGCTTGGGCTCCAGCCCAGCTGACTACTGGGGTCTCTGGAAAGCTGCCCCTCTCCTGCCACCCCCGAGTGTGTCCCCCATTACCTGGGCCACGAGGCGCTGGTTTTCACTGAGCCACGTCTCTCTCATGGCGGCCTTGCGGTCAAAGCGCCGGGCCAGCTGCTCCAGCTTCTCCTGCCGAATGAGCTCATTCCTCAGGGCAAGCTCCCGCCGGTACTCGGCTTCCTCCAGGCTTTCCCAGGCCTGTGCGAGGATGGAGGACGGAGGAGAATTCTCAGGGCGCAAGAGGAACATCTGGGCTTGGGGGTTCCATTTCGTTTGCCCAACACTGAGTGATTTCAGGAACGTAGGCAGAGCCTTTGACCTTCACATGGGGCCAACCAAAGATTCTGGGAGCCCTGTCTGAGCTCTCTGTTCCCTCTGCCCCTCAGCCTGCCTCGGACCCCTGGTCTAATATAACATCGTCTCCATGGGTGCGCCATGAATGGCTAAATGGCCACCTCCATTCTGATAGAATTTCCAGGGTCCTCTAAACCTCTGAAAGATTAGAAGGTGTTTCCCTTCTGTTATAAGTAGTTAATGTTCCATCTTAAAGAAATTCAAAGTTCAATAGCGCTAGCTTATAACAACTGGCTCCAAAAATGGATTCTGGACATCTCAATAGGGGGCTGAATTGAGGGATCATGGGTGGAGTTGACGTCTCAGAATTAGGTTCAGACAGCATCCCCAAATAGCCAGCGTGTGTAGTTACTAACACCCCAGAAAGCAGCTTAGTTTAACCCTGTCCAGCGACTACTCCCTGTGCCCTTATCAAGAACTCAACTAGCTCACTGGCCACATGCAATGGAAAAGGCTACTGTACCCGGTTGATGTCAGACACTAGTTTCCCATCGTGGGGCGTATACACTTTCTGATTGTTGGCTCTCATCCGGGACTGTATGGTAAAAAGTAAGACTTCCAGATTCCCCTTCTCCTGAAACCTGAAGAAAATAGAGGTAGGGAGGTTAGTGTGGAGATCCCCATAACCAAATTGTTTGAGTCAATGTGGAACCCTGAGAACTTGGAGCTCGGAGAGCAAAGCATATTTCCTTTAAAAAACAGAAAGTAAAAAGTAGACCTGTGCTATCGGTCTACTTACCTGTTAAAACACCCGTCATACTCGCCAGCTGAGAGCTAATAGGGGCTGAGCCTTTACAGCACAAACTGGAGAAAGTGCAACATCTACCGCAGCAGTTGCCTATCGTTTGTTCCCCGGGGATGGTGGACGGGAGTGGTCTGGGAATTCCTGTGGCTATCGTTTTACCAGTCGATACGAGGAAGCTTTCCCCTGTTCAGCAAATGAGGAAGGCTTCTGACTAGCTCTTTAGTCAGTTTTTTATTGAGTGGGACAATAAATCCTTAGAAACAGATTGTCCATGTAAGAACATATTGCACTGAAAGCAACTTTCTCCTGAGTCCTAATGAGTCCTAATGAACCAGCTCTCCTGACAAGTCCCAGAGGCCAAGTGCTTCTGGGGGGGGCGGGGCAGGAAAGGCTGGGTTCTGGGAGGACTGCAGGTGTGGGAGAGGAGAACTGGCAGCGGGATGATGTCTGGAACTTGGGGTCCACGCTCCAGGTAACTGGGTACTTTCTCATTTCTGCACGTGTGCAAGGGTCGGCCCACTTCCTCATCCTCCCCCTGGCAGTGGCGGAGCAGCGTAAGCTCTTAGGCCAGCCTAACGGCTCTGCCCGCTCACAGGCACACAGAGGGCTGTGGCAGTAGGTACTGTGTACACAGCCAGGAGATACCACCTCTGCGTGCAGAGCCTGGTAGACTCACAGGGGATGTTCTCTGTATTTAATTCAGGGCTTTCAGATGGGTTAGTGTCAGACCAGAAATCCGATACTTGTTTATAGTACATTCTAGACTCCAGTCTCACCTTTCTCTGTGTGAGAGTCATGAATGAAGAGTGTGGAAGATGAGAGGAGGAGGAACAAGGCAGAAGGTACCACTGATGAGCTAGAAATCTGTTTCAGGAGCTCTGGGCAAGCTAACAGCAGTGAGCTGGAATGCCCCATGTGTCCATGTGTGCTTGTTTTCACATGCATGTGTGCACATGTGCATGCATGGTTGTGTGTGCCTGTGCACATGTGTGTGTGCATGTACCCAGGCCCTGCACACACTGGGGGGAAACAGAGGTCCCGAGAGGCAGGCTCAGTGCTGTCCTGATGAGCAGTGACAGACAGGAGAGAAAAAGAAGGATTTACTTGATGATCAACAAGGCTCCATACAGAGAGTTCTGGGCTTACAATACAGAGGTCATCACCAGAAATAAACCTGAAGCTCAGTGCACAGATGAGAAAGGAACTTCCAAGCACACGTTCTTGGAAGGGACCCAGATATCTGAGATTTCGCTGCTGCTGCCCCCACTCAGGGATCTGGGAAAAGTATTTTCTTTGGCTATGAATCGAAGGTTGCTCCTCAGCACCCATTTCCTATAGGCTGATGGCTTGGGATTGGGAAAGCTACGAGGGGGTGAAGTAGGTGACAGATGCAAAGCTCTCTAGCCTCTAGAATATACCTCCCAGGGACACTTCTCAAGGCTCAGAGTCTGGCTCAACGTTTAGGCAGCTGGTTTCTCAGCCACTAATGTCCACCCTCCCTCCCAAGGGCCAGGGCCTTACTTGGGCGGCTTCTCCACAGTGCGGTAGGTGCTAAAGGCCTGTAGCTGCTGCTGGACGCCAGTCAGGGAGTTGGCAAATTTGCGGCTGTCCAGAACTGTGATGGTCTGCTCAATCCAGGTGAGCAGGTCCGAGGCAAGCCCACTGTACTTTTCAATCATCTTCTCTGTCTCAATGGCATGGTCGATTACCTAGGGAATCACCTTATTACTCATCTGCATCAGAAAAGCAATGATGCCATCAATGAGGACCACCATCGAGGTGGTCTTCCTCCTCTCCAGCCCTGCAGTGTTCTGTGTTGGGTCTATTCCCTGAGCCCAAGGCTGTGACTAGGGCAGAAGGAGTGGCAACCTCAGTAGGCAGCTAGGCCTGCTCAGGTTCAGGAGTTGCCTCCTTTTCCTCTGACCCTATAGAAGATTGGTCAGCTCCCTGTGCCAGCATACCAGCCACTAGAGGGGCCAAAATCTTGTTCATTTTTCAGTGTGTGTTAGGAATTGAGGGCTTCCAGGCACTGTCTTTGCTAAACACCAGGCACATGAAGATGAATGAGAAATGGTGCCCACGCTGATGCAGCTAAGGAGCCAGCAGGAAGACGAATCTGGCATGAGGGCCTTCACAGTGGGGTGGCTGCCTGGTATTTCATGGGAGCCTAGGAGGCCTGCAACCACAATAAACCAGCAAATAAAAGCCCATGTGGGAATATTCATGAGATGCGGTCCTGCAGGTGGAAGATGGGCTCAGAGCTGCAGGCTGTGACCTCTTTCAGGACAGACCACCAATGTGCTTTGCAATTCTGCGCGGGAGTCACTAACCTGGCTTCAGAGGAAGCTGGTGGACGTGACCTGCCCCCACCCCACTCAGGCTGGAGCCCTGGCACAAAGCTCCCGGGATGGAAAGGCAGCATCTCAGCCAAGGCCTGGGTGTGGCAAACAGGGAAGTGAGGGGACAGCAGTTACAAGACAGCACGGTACCTTGCCGACACGCTTGCCCTCCACCGCCAGCACCTTCATCTTGGAGAAATAGTGGTAAAATGCCACCACGTAGGTAATAATGGATTTCTCGTCAGGGTTTTCTGTGAAAACATCTGCAAGGGGAAAGGATGCTGTCAGGATTGAACCAAAAATGTCTGGTTTATCTCCATGTTTCTCCAGCATGAAGTCCAAAGTCTACCCTGGGCCGCCGATCAGTCCAGGGGAGGTGTCAGGAACCAATGGGAGCTGAAGAGCGGGCCCCGAGCAGGGCCCTGGCCTGGTCACCATCCACTTGCTGCACCCACGACTCACCTAGCACCTGGCCCAGACTCCGCCAGGTGCCTGTCAGCCTGGCACTCCCTCCAGCACACCGTCTCCCACTGCTACAGTCGAGGCGGGGGTGGGAGCTGCTCACCTTCAGGGTCGAGGAGCGGGATAATGCCCAGCTGACGCTCGGCCACATCGAACGCGTGCTCCAGGTTGTGCCGGGCGTTGGAGTCTTTCAGCTTATCAAAGTCAATCAGGTCAGGCCTGAGGAGGAAGCCAGACTGTCAGAATGGAGGGGTGGCCATGGCATCCCCACCAACAGGGCAGCCCCGGTAGGATGCAAAGGCCCTGGGCAAATGCAGGGAGGTGATCCAAAGACTCTGGGCAGGTGGAGGGAGATGGATGGGCAGGAAAAGTGAAAGGAGGATTTGGGAGCAGAGGGGTAGGGGCAGCTGTGAGCACCTGCATGTGGGGAAGGTAGCAGTGGGAATTTAAGGGAGGCAGGGCTGCTGAGGGCGAGAGAAGGACGAGCAGAGGTGACACTCTGTGAAGCTGGAGTGTGACCTCCATGCTGAGTGCAATGTGTGTGAACACCTGCGAGGGTTCTGCCTCAGCCCCACAGCCCTCTTCTCCCGCTCACCGGTGCTTGTGTATCAGGGCATTAAAGGCCAGGCCATCCTTCCAGCTGGAGGTGAAGTTGGTGACATTGACGTTGGGGTAGCTGCATCCAAAAGAAACATTAAGACCTGAGAATTAGATTCTTTTCGAGTCCTAAACAAGTGTCTGAATGGAGGGGCCAATATACCAGGAGAGAAATGGACCTGTTTCTCCTCAAGCCACTTCAACAGGAGGGCTGGGCTCCCCCATAGTGTGGACCCCAAAGACTTGTATACCCAAAGGACCCCCCAGTCTGATCCAGGCAACTCTGGAAAGGAATCCTGTGTTCCAGGCCTCAGAGAATCAGGTCAGGGTAGACTTTGTATCAGTTACTCCCGAGCCGCTATAGTTCTGGGTGGTGATGCCATGTCCCTTGGAGATGGCAGAGCTCAGTGGAGCAGGTGGGTGGGGAAACGGGGTTCCCAGGGCATACCCTGCCGTCTTCATCTGACACCATAAGAGCAATGCGTCCTTGGCTGAGCGTGTCTCACGACCTTCCTGAGTTTGGACAACGATGTCCTGAATCTGGGGGTGCAGGAATGAGAGGGAGAGGAATTAGATTTGCATCTGGTTCAGTGCCTTCCTGCTCTCCCTTGGGGGACTCTTTTCCTCTTTCCTCCTCCTTAGCCATCCATCTGCCTCGCCAGCCCTGCAGCAACACTGCTGCCTGAGGCCCTGGGCCCCTGGGTCCCAGTGGCCTGCCTCCTGCCTTAGTCAGCGGCAACACACAGGGATGGCAATGAGATGGCTGTGACTTGCTAACTCTGCTGGGAGGCTGAGAATAAACAAGAGTCCTGATCCCTCTGCAGGAGGGACATGCTCTGCAAGGCAGGGAAACAGTACTGACGTTGGAAGGTATTATATTTGGATTAGGAGTTTTTCTTGCCTTTTCATTCTTCCCAGTCTCGTCATCATTACTGTTTAATCGTGCACACTCATGCAGAGGGAGATGGGTCACCCAAGATCACTTGGATGAGAACTTCGGTCCGCGAGTGAGTGCTGTATCTTCCTTTGCCTGCCTTTCCCTCCTCTGACTAGGTTCTTCCTGTCCCCAAACCAGCAGGTGGAAGGCCCTGCTTCCTTCCCTTGCACTTTCTAAATTTCCTTACAAATAACGAACCTTGAATTTCAGGGTGGGAAGAGTGAAGTTTCTGATGAAACACATAAAAGCGGATCTTCTGTATTGTTTTTGCAATTTCTGAACCAAACTATGTCAAAAACCAAAAAGTTAGACATATTGGGGGCAAGAAACAAAACGTAGATCTTCTAGCTAGATCTCACTCAGCGCAGCTACTAAATTCTATCTTCTCCCTGAAAAGACCACACTGCTGACTGACAGCTGGCCCTGCGCTTCAGCGGTTTGCTGATGCAGAGGATGGTCTCTCCTTCCTACCAGCATTTTCCCCATAGGACAGGTTACTAGCCTCCCAGAATGTACACAAACACTCACACTTTATATACTCTTTCATAACATTCCCAAGCCCTGTCTGGCCCAGAGAGGCTCCTTCCACCCCTTCTGCCCTCCGGGAACCCACCTGGAAGCGAAGGATGATGGTCCAGATGAGGCCCAGGACCAGGCGGTGGTTGCCGTCCACGATGTCATGGGAACCCATGTTCTCCAGGTGCACACGCTGCTCCTTGAGGAACTGCAGGGCCTTGTCCACGTTCTCCAGGCAGTGGATGCGCATCTTCCCCTTTGTGGGCTTTGGCTGGGGGACAGCAGTGGCCCCATGGGCATGGAGGGACCTCACAGTTACCACACAGGTGGTTGCAACCTGGACCAGCTCCCATTGTCAGCATCCACCCTCTATCCTCTTGGTTCAACTCCAACTCCCACAATCACTCCATGACACTTTCCAACTCCGTTCTTTCGGTCAAGTTCAGAGGTTCCCTCCCTCAAGCATCCTGCAAGCTGGCTGCACCAGTACTGAGCCCGGGACTAAACCAAGCCTTCAGAGTGGGTGATAAATGGTACTTGAACACAATACCACAACCGATAGTTGAGCACTTACCACGTGCCAGGCACAGCGATAAGAACTATTTACTGTCAGGTGGTGATAAGACTGGCTTTCAGTTTGTTGATTGATAATGGGTCTGTCCCACCATCGAAGCTCTTCCCTCCCCACCGAAAACGGCCCCAGCCCAAACTGAAGGGGGACACCATTGACGAGCAACCTCATCAGCAGAAGGGCTCCCAGTGGTAATTCTCTCTAGTGGACTTTCAGTGCAGGGTGAGAAGCAGAGCTTAGCCTGGAGTTGAAAAGGCAGCAGAAGAATGTGGTACTTTTCATTCAAATCCCAAGGTTTTACACTTGGGGAAAACAAGGAAGGGAAGGTCTTGCCTGACAGGCCCAAGGTCACAATGAAAGTAACTGAGCCAAACATGACCCTTAATCTGGTTCTCCCTCAGAGGCAACATTACTGCTGGCGGGTTATAACTGAGAGGGCCTGTCATAAACTTCCATTTACAAGAGCAATGGAACACACAAGACAGCATCTCCCACACTTTTCTCTTGGTTCCCAGAAGGATGCTCATTTCTCCAGCTGGGTAATGGGAACCCATCAATCGATATATCTTAGCCTGTGCAAGGAGGCCAAGGGGGCCACTGCAGACCAGCCACAGAGGCCCAGACCCCACATGGAGAAAGTCCAGAGCCCCGCGTGGCTTCTGGGAGCAGCGTGAAGGGTGGAAGCAGCCAGAGGAGGCAAGGAATTCTGAGAACAGGGCAGAGACCTCATCAGCCACATGGACACCTTCCATCATTAAGAATTAAAACCTCCCAAAAGAATAGGGAGAGACCTCAGAAGACCATGAGAACGGGAGAACCCCGCAGACCATATCTTCCCCGAAGAGGCATGATGGCCCGGGCACAGGGACAGGGACCACAGCACAGGTGAAGGCTTTACCAGCATCTCTCCAGACAGCACCTCCAGCAGCTTGATGAGCATACGTCCATCCCTCAGGTCCTTGTAGAGGTCGGTGATGCGGCAGGACACACGAGCCAGGTGCGAGTTCACCCATTTGGTGAAGGTCTTCTTCTGAACCACTTCTCGCTCATCTGGCGGGGGCGGGGCGGGTGGGGGAAGAGTCCTGGGTTAGGTTTCCACGGTTGGCAAGGTCCACATGCAATGACATGGAGCCAAAGAGTTTTCTCTGAATCGCAGGGTCCTCCACCCCAGCAGAGGAGGTTGATGTAGCTATTCCGCACCCTTCCTGGGAGCATTTGTGATCGGGCATAGCCTTTGGCACACGGACCCATGGGCCATGACTGGGGCAATAAAGGGATGACTTCCACTGCCGTATTCTATGCACTGTATCGAGACACCCCTCGTTCAGCCATCTGTTTTCCTGTGCCAGTCAGAATGCTCTGCACCCTTGTGCCAGTGAGCTCAGACTTCAAGGCCAGCTTCACCAGTCTGCCCATTCAGCAAATACTCCCTCTGCTAGAATGGGCTCTCTTGACCTCTCCGCACCCCACCCTTTCACCTAAATCCTATTCATCCTTTACATGGATGTCAGCGTAAACGATTCTTCTTCGTGAAGTTTTCCTGACTCCTCACCTAGGTCAGGCCTCCCCTGTGTGCCCTGACCCTTGCGTATGCAATTCTCATTTATGTTTCTTGTCACGCTTGTACTGGCTTAAAGTCTGTCTCTCCTGCAAGACTGTAGGCTCCATGAGCCCAGGGAAGTTTCTCTTGTTCACCCCTATGTCCCCAAGGCTTGGAGCTGGCACACAGGGCTACCCCATAGCTGTACTGTGGCTGAACGTACAGACATTCATTCAGCGCCTATCGGTGGTACGCCTGTGCTAGCTTGACGGCACATACAGGGAAAATGAATTGCCTGTTTTCAAAGAGCTCTGGGTAGGGAGAGGAGAATGATGAACAAAGAAATAGTGAGACTACATGGAATATATGATCCACCTGGGGTTAGGGAAAACAGAGGCTTGGGCTGGGGGCTATCCGTGACTATCCTTTTCACACCAGAATGGCAGGCAGGTGTTCTCCACCTCCAGGCTTGGGAAGCTGACGTGATACCCACCCCCAATCCTAAGCCAGCATCAGCCAAGCCTGGCTTCTGGCTCATGTTGTAGCAGTTCAGGTGGGATATCTCTTAAAACCTCTGTAAAATAAGTGCTGGCAACCTGTCCAGTCAGGGCTGGGGAGCTTGAACAAGAAGCTGGAGGGAGGACAGAAGGCTGGGCTGGAAGAAAGAATGGGGGAGAGGTAAAAGAGAGAGAAGGGTGGTAGAAGGAAACAGAGAGAGAGGATGAGGAGTGAACACTCCTTTTGTTTGCTGTAATGAACTGTTTGTGGTTACCGGCTTCTGGGCACTTTGGTTGACAAGTCCAGGCCAGAGCTGGGCCTGTGGCCATGGAGGATCCCCAGGGGTCAGTCACAGCAAGGGAAGACTTGGAGCGGCCCAGCCAGGAGGGAATGTCAGCGCCTCAGGAGCAGGCTAAATGTCTGCTCCGCTGAGCCTGAACCGTGGAAGGGTTGGCTCCTTAAATTATTAAATATCTGATTTAACAACAACAGAAAGAGGAGCCTGGCCAGCACCGCCTCAAGGGTAAAACTAGCACTTCCTGAGGCTCTCACAGCACCAAATCCCTTCCTACTGCAAGGCTTTTAGTGTTAGGAGCGCAGACCCTTATTCATCCATTCATTCATTCAACAGATATTTCTGTACAGCCACTAGATGCCAGGCTTTGGTGGGGGTGGGCAACTCAAGGACAGAAGGACAGCTCCTATCCTTGAGGCAGACATACTCTGTCATAAATATGGCGAGCGCTGGAGTCACATATAAAGAATTCATTAGCAGCCATCTAAACAAGGCTTACGAGAAGAGGAAAACACTACTTCTGACTATACAAATCTTAAATATAAAATGGAAATGGCATTTCATTCATTGTAGGCCACTGGGCAACGTTTCAGGGGGAAAGCCCCCTTACTCTGTCACTGGCAGCAAACTCAACCACTTCCCTGATTTCAAGGACGGTTTCAGGAAAACACAGCTAAAGTTCTGAGGGTGTCCTGGACAGAAAGCAGTTGCATTTATTCTGGGGCGTGTTTGGATTCCACAGAGTCAGCTGCAGCCCCCGGGGCAGTCCCCAGAAACCAGATCTGTTCTGTAAGAGGCTCGCCCTTCCAATCAGTCATGGAGCTTTGACCAAGGGGTTGGTATTTTTAGCCCCTTTAGAGGTGAGTGGCTCAAAACACTAAAGGCCTTTCTTCTCTCTCCTCCTCCTTTAAGAATCCAAAAATTTCATTCCATGGGTGCTGAGACCCATTTATTTGTGCCTAGCAAAGTGTAACAAAGTACATTCAGGTGGATGCGTGGAATTTAATTCCAGGCTGCTGGGCTGGCACATAAATCAGAGCAGACCTCCCCAGTTTTCAACACAGAAATGATGCTTCCTGGACCCCAAGATATTGGAGGTGCCGTAGAGCTCAGGCTGGTGTCCAGAGTCCGGCATCCAGGCTGCCTTTACTTGAAGGCTGGAGAGAAACTGCCCCGAATCCCTAGCACCCTGAAACACTCTGCAGTATGGAGACACGGGAAAGATTCCGAGAGACTAACGAAGATCACAGGAGAGAAAAGACCCAGGGGTGGGGATTAATTTCCATTAGCTTGTTAGCTCTGGTTGCTCCACATTGGTGTGCTCAGCACGTTCACTCCCAGCATGGCCTGGGTGCTCAGCAGGAGCCTTCCAAGCTCAGGAGAGGCAGGTGGTTTGGAGCCGCCTGGGCTAGGAACCCTGGTGGTTCAAACAGGCCCTGGTGGTGGCCATGCATTGGGCCTGCTGGCCCCAGGGCACTTGGGTCACTCTGCAGGGACCTGCTGTGGAAAGGAGGCCTCAGCAAGGCCCTGCCAGCACCCAGGCCTTATTTTCAGAGCCCTAACCCTGCCAGTACCAGAAAGGAAACAGCCCACCAGCATGGTCTGGCTCAGAGTCACTCCTGCCACTACTGCCATCCAACCCACAGCCTCTCCACTCCCGTCTCTTTCTCTCCCTTTCCTTCCCAGGCTGTGGCCATCCTCATTCCCCGCTATGTGTTACGGCTTTCTCTAGAAAAGCCCTAACCTTCCTCTCTGACCAGCTAGCTAGAATTACTGTCTGGGTATTGTGACTGGGTGAAAGTTCCTCTTCAAAGGTTTATTTGAGGCCAAATAAACCCACAATACCCAAACTCTCAAATATTTACCCACTAATACGTGAGTTCATAGGTGCAAAGTGCTTAAAACGGTACCTGGCCCACAGAAAGCTTGCCGTAAATGTTAATACCATTCTTAGCATCACCACTATTACTATTCCTATGTGCAGGCCTATTCTAAATGCTGCAGGGAGCCCGGAGCAGTCTCCAAAGGGCTGCACAGGCCAGTAGAGAGAACAAGGCACAAACCCACAAGTAGTTAATTTTGCAACCACACTAGAGGTAAAGGGCAGGTCATTTTAATAATACAAAAGCTGTCATCAGGTAATATTGGATTAATTACCAGGTAAATGGTACATACAGTAAATGGTCAAGGTCAAAGAAGAAAGAGGTCATCTCTAATTGGAGGAGCCAAGGGCCGGGGGAGCTCACGGAGAAAACCACTTTGGACAGGTAGAGGAGGAAGGGAACAGAGAGACAGAAGGCGCCCACGCAGAGAGGCAGAAAGGGATGGAGTTTTTTAAGGGGACTACTGATAGCTACAGGTCAGAAGAAAACATGGTGAAAATAGATTTCAAACCAGATGTGGAAAGCCTTGAGTGAAAGGCTAAGTAGTTTAGATTTCATTCTAGAAGCAAAAGGAACCACTGAATGTGTGGCAGGATTATTTCCTGAAATATTAATTTGTGGGGCTCTCAATAATAATAAAAAGACAAAGTGTTTTAGCTTAAATTTAAAAAGAAGTGTGCAAAATCTATATTAAAAAAAATAAAGGGATCCTGAGGCACACAAAAGGTTTGAATAAATGGAAAGGCATACCAAATTCTCATCTAGGGAAACTCAATATCATCAAAGTATCTGTTTACCCTAAAGTAATCTCTATATTTACTATTTTAAATAGAATTAAATTACATAATTTAAATTTACACAACCTAGAGAAACTATTAGAAAATTCATTGGAAAAACAAATGAAAATAGCTATGAAAATTCAGAAAAAGAAAGGGTGGCCAATCTTCCCAGCTTTTTTTTCCTATCAGATATTAAATTGTGGTATAAAGTCATAATAATAAAGCTGTTGGTACTAGCATAGGAATGGACAGCCACATCAGTGGAAAAGAAACA
The DNA here is from genome assembly GCA_004026765.1 of Micronycteris hirsuta. Taxonomy (NCBI): domain Eukaryota; kingdom Metazoa; phylum Chordata; class Mammalia; order Chiroptera; family Phyllostomidae; genus Micronycteris; species Micronycteris hirsuta. The sequence continues at coordinate 25,954 of PVJI01009784.1, read as the reverse complement.
CTTCCAAGCATGTATATGCATTTCATGTTGGATAAAGGTGGCATTTCCTATACGAAGGGGAAAGATGGACCATTGGGCAAAGGGGGTGGCAAAACTAGCTGGCCATCCAGGAAAAATTAACTTAAATTTATACCTTATACTCCAGGATGCAGTTCATTTGGGTCAAAAATTTAAATGTAAAAAATTAAACCATAAAAGTGCCAAACATGCCCTGGCTGGTGTGGCTCAGTGGACTGAGTGCCAGCCTGCGGACCAAAGGATCGCAGGTTCGATTCCCGGTCTAGAGCGCATGCCTCGGCTGTAGGCCAGGTCCCCAGTAGGGGGCGTGCAACAAAGGCAACCGCACCTGATGTTTCCCTCTCTCCCTCCCTTCTCCCCTCTAAAAATAAATAAATAAAGTATTAAAAATATAAAACTCAATGTTTTCTTTATAATGTTCATGTAGGGAATGTGAACCCAAAATCCCAAAGCCATAAAATAAAAGACTTAAAGTTCAACTATGTTCAAAAGATTTTTGGGTAGGATAAAATACCATAAGCAAAATCAAACAAATGAGGAAAGCTAGCAAACAAATCAAACAAAGAAGGAAAGATACTACAAAGGGCTAATTACCTGGTACGTAAAATCATCTACAAATTAACAAGGAAAAAGATCAATAATCCAATACCAAAATGGACATAGGAATGTGAACAAAAAGTTAACAGAAAAAACCCATAAAGTTCTCTAAAATGTGTGGAAAGTTATCCAAACTATTCATAATAGAAGTACAAGTTAAAAGCATACACACACTCAAAATCTAATACATGGTCCTTAATGAGTTTGAACAAACTAATCATAAAAGACATTTTGAGACAACTGGGAAATATTGAATATTAAGTGGGTATTAGATCATATTATGGAATCATTGTTAATTTATTAGGTATAATAATGGTATTATGGTCAGTTGGGAAATGTTCTGGTTTTTCAGAGATACGTACTAAAGTATTAGGGGTGAAATGTCATGATCTTCAATTACTTTAATAATACTTCAACTTCCCCCATGGACAAGCCAATATGGCAAAATATTATCAGTTGTTAAATCTAGGTGATGACTCATTATACTTTTATTTCTCCTTTTTTGCATGTTTGAAAATTTTCATACTAAAGTCAAAAAAGTAAAATGAAAATACACCAGGGTGCCATGTTTCCCTTATTAGAGGGGCAAGGATCAACAGGTCTGATCCGATCCCTGTTTGGTTAGAAGGTTGGGGGAAAAGTATTCATATGTGGCTGGAGGGAGTATGAAAGCAATTTGGCAAGACTGATCAGAATTACACACGCATATTCTTGTGAACTCAGTAATTCCACTTCTAGGAACTTCTCCTACAGATAAACATACAATAACCTACACAACATTGCATATTTGAAACAGCAAAAGATTGAAAACCTAAATGTCCACCAACAGGGGACTGGTTAAATTAAAATTATATGTCCATACAATGGAATATTATACAGCCATAGAAAAATGAGTGGGCTATTTATATATTAATATAAAACAATCTTAAGCCCTGGCCACATGGCTCAGTTGGTTGGATCATCCTTTGTGCACCAAAGGGTTGCAGGTTCAGTTCCTGGTCAGGGAACAAGCCTGGGTTGTGGGTTTAATCCTTGGTTGGGGTGTGACTGGGAGGCAACCAATTGATGTTTCCCTCTCATCAATATCTCTCTCTCTCTCCCTTCCTTCCTTCCTTCCTCTTTAAAAATCAATGAAAACATGTTCTCGGGTGAAGATAAAGAAAAATAAAACAGTCCTCAAGATATCCTGGGTGGAAAAAAACCAGTACAGAACAATATACAGTAAGTAAAATAGACCGTTTGCTAATATGTGCATAAAACACTCCTGGAAAGATACAGGAGACACTGGTTATGGGGAAAGAACGGGATGTCTGGGGGCCAAGGCGGGAGTAAGACATCATCTGCCCTTTCCTATCTTGAGCAACACCCACTGGGTATACATATTACTATTCAATACAGAAATACATGTTTCTTTTCCTAAAGAAAATATTAAACTGTTTTTCTCTCCCTCTCTCTCAAGATAGCCCAGTTCCTTTGTGTGCCCTGCCTCAGGACTTTGCACCAGACAAAAATTACAAGCATAGCTGCCTACACCCCCCTGACCCCACCTCCCCGAAAGAGCCCCGGAGTGTGGCCTGTGGGTCACGAGGGCGGTGAGGCTCCCTGACCACTGTGCACCTCTCTCAGGTCTTGCCCTTTGACTGTCCCGTGACAGGGGTTTCAGAGCACAGACTTCTCCCCGCAGGGCCGAGGCTCTTTCCTCTCCTGACTTACACCTTCTCCAGGCTTCCTCTTGGCCACCGGCCCCGCCCACTCTGATTCCTGCTTGGGATGTGTGTTATCCAGTTTCCAGGGGGGCTTTTTAAAAAAATTACATTTTATTGAGTATGCTATTATAGTAGTCCCAATTTTTTCCCTTCTGCCTCCCTCCACCCAGCACCCACCACTCCCATTGGCTGTTCTTAAGCCAAATGGTAAAGTTGAAATATCTTCTCTTAGAAGCTTAATCCCCCAGTTCTCGGCCCATCTATTTCTTCTTGCCACGGCTTCCTGTCAAATTCCTTGACTGCTTCATGCCTGTCTGTCAAAAGTCTGCTCTCAAGGATAGAAAATAGCAACCTAAGTATTTAATAACAAGAGGTTATTTAATAATTTTGGCATACTTATGAGGAGATTAAAAAGGTTGTAGGTTTAACAGCAAGAAAGTATATCCATAGAAAAAAGCTAAAGTTGGGTGTTGCTATAGTTGGGTGGTAAGACTGTGGGTGATCTTTTTTTTTTTTTTGCTTATCTATGTTTTCCAAAATTTCTGCAATGAACAAGTATTACTCTTATGATAAGAGCAGAGTGAAAATAGGATCTAAAGCTCATAAACCTTGGGGAATAAATGACTGATGAAAAGTTAAAAGGGACCCTTCATGAGGAAGTCTGCATTTTCACCAGCACAAAGCCATAATCACAGGTAAAGGTAGGTGGCCAGAAAGACAAGGGCGAGAAAAGGCGCCATGGACCAGTAGCCTAGGCCTGAAAACAATTATTGAATGTTGAGCGCCTCGCAGGTTTACAACTTGGGGTTTCTTTCCTTCTCGTGCCAGGAAGTTAAGAGCTTAGTGAACCTGAGTGAGTGATTCTTTAACCCCCGTGAATTTGTGACAAACTTGATGGCACAGATGCCTATCCGTTATAAAGCCTGGCACACCTGGCTGGTGTAGCTCAGTGGATTGAGCGCGGGCTGGGAACCAGACGGTCCCGGTTTGATTCCCGGTCAGGGCACATGCCTGGGTTGTGGGCCAGGTCCTCTGTGAGGGCCATGTGAGAGGCAACCATACATTGCTGTTTCTCTCCCTCTCTGTCTCCCTCCCTTCTCCTCTCTCTAAAAATAAATAAATAAAATCTTTAAAAAAAAAAAAAAAAGCCTGGCACAGGGGCAGGCCCCTAGGGGCACAGCATAAACGATGGTGGCGTTTTACTCTTCTTGTCTACTCCGGAGAGGAATTTTTCTTTCAACCTACCTACTTTTTTCACACTGGTCCTGTGGACAACTAGAACATAGCGACCCTGCCTGTAAGGATTAAAAATCTAGCTAGGGTTGATTCTAGCAGAGAACTTTATTTTATTTTTTAAATGGGTAAGGAATACACAGTTTTAAAAGATTTTATTTATCTATTTTTAGAGAGAGGGCGAAAGAGGAAGAAAGAGAGGGAGGGAAACATGACGTGTGAGAGAGACAGCGACTGGGTGCCTCTCTCACGCCCCCAACTGGGGACCTGACTGGCAACCTTTCTGTCCATAGGCTGGCGCTCAGTCCACTGAGTCACACCACCCAGAGCGTAACAGAGAACTTTAGGATGCTTATTACAGATATGCAAGTACAAGAATAAAGCACAAAAGACTGACTTTAAAAGTGATCAGTTTAGCACTAAGATGTCGGTTAACTAGATTGGGTACATTAGTACAAAGGAATACTATACAGCCATGAAAATGATAATCTACATGTTTACTGACATGAGAAGATATTCATAGTATATTGCTCGGTGAAAAAGATTCTAAGACTTTAATTTAGATGATATTTTAATACTTACATATATACAGAGTCATAGATCCACAGGCATTAAAATGCCTACATGAGACTCGAACAATGTCTAGTTTTCTGTTTTTTTAATCTGCTTTTCTAATCTTTTCTACCCTAAATACATATTCTTGTGTAATACAAATATTTAAAGATAGAAAAGTAATCACCTATTTTTTAAATAAAATAGTCTTTGTTTATTGTAGGAAAAGAAAACAAATTATCTTAGACCAACTTAAATAAAGAATTGTTTTTGAAGAAGGCTGGTTTTGATTTGAGGTTTGAGGATGGTAATGGTTTCAGAATGGGAGGGAAGGAAGAGGGTCTTGTTTAAAGCTTTCAGGTAGAAACGGGCAAGTGCACAGGTCTGGGGCGTGAGGCTGAGAACCAGTCAACTTATCCAGAGAAAAGAAGTTGAAGGGCAGCCTAAGGAATTTGAACTTTGAACTTTATACTCGAGGTAAAGAAGAGGCTGGAGATTTTTAAGTCAAACAACATCTCACTGAAAACTGTTGGAGGACGATTCTAACTGCCCTGTGTAAACAGGGTTGGGCAGAGGAGAGGCTGGAGCCAGGGAGACCAGCTCTGAGGTGGCTGCAGAAGCCTCTGCTTGTGGTGACCTGGCCCAAGGGCAAGTGAACTGTGGACATGAAGTGAGAGGAGCTGATGTGGACAACAGCACAGAGCAAGGGTCAGCGGGCTCTGGCAGGTGATGGTAGTCAGACGCTGTAAGACAGAAGTAAAAATGAGTTCGGGTTTTGATCAAAAGGCTCAAGAAGCTGGTGGTGGCAGAAAAAACGGGATGGAGCGTCTCAAGCGTGGCACCAAGGAGGAGAGAATGCAGGTCTGAAGGACATTCAAGAGGGGCCGGGAGCTGCAGCACAAACCCAATGTGATGACTTTAAAACCCTGTGACTGTCGTCCTGCCCTGCCACTTCCTGCTGTGTGACCTCCCTCATCTGCAAAGGGGCCAGGCAGCCGTTACACCCTGCCTCCTTCAGAGGGCCTGGAGAACCAGTGAGACCACAGAGGAAAATAGCACTTAGCACACTAAGCAGCTGTGCAGACACCAAGCATTGCCATCCTGCACGCAGGTGACGGCGGCATGGAAGCGCTACACTCGCTGAGCAGGAGGGGCAACAAAGAAGATGCCCCTGGACTCAGCCTCAGCCTAGCCTCTAGTGAACAGAGAATTTCTGGAGAATCCACTGATTTGCTAAAAAGGATCAATTCCCTTCCCCCAAGCCAGGAAGCAGAGCTCCACAGGTGTCTCCCTCCCAGGCTGCCAGAGCTGGAAAGGCCTTGAGCGTCCTCAGGTTCCTGCCCCTCGTTTGCCAGGTGAGGAAACGGAGGCCCTGAGGAGCAGAAGAGTGACTTGGCCAAGGTCACGGAACTAGAGACAGCCCACGCCAGCAGCAGCAGGACAGAGAATGATGTTGCTGAGAGGACCACGTTCTCTTCCCCACAGCCCTCAAGCTGGCTCACACTGCCCCCTCCCCTTCCTGGACCGTTGCACCTCCTCCCCGTGACCTGTTCTCCCCGTTGAGGTCAGAGTGAGCTTTAAAAACCCTAATGTAACCATGTCAATTCCGTGCGAGAAGCAGGCTGATGGGCTGGGAGCAGCTCCATCCCGCTGGCAGCTCTGGCTCCGGAGCCCATAGCTCTCCCTGCTGAGGGCTCCCACCCTTTGATCCGAAAACCAGGCCATTCCTTTGCAAATAATCACCTCATTAAATTCCTCAGCAACCCCTTTTGCGTTTCCTGCTGCTTTCTGCCAGGACCCTGGTGGCCTATCAGGGATCCTGTGATGTGGCTCCTGCCTGCCCCTCTTATCTCCACCCACCCTTCCCTTTGTGCCCACTCAAACAAGCCCCTGCTCATCCCTGGTTGGGTTGTAAGCCATAGCTTATGCTATAAACTCTCACAGTTCTCAGTAAACCTTCAGAGCATTTATCATAACTTGTCATTATGCACATATGTCTACATGTATATAAACACATGTGTGATTATCTGACCCACTTCACTCTCACTAGACTGTAAAATGAGATTCCCTGGTTGATCTAGTTTCCAGAGTCTGAAGGCCAAAGGGTTCGGAGGCAAAATGCTCCCCGAGACTCAGCTGCTACCAAGCCTCCCTGTCATTCTCTCTCAGTGACACAATTCAGGGGGAAAATGTACAAGTGCTACAGATGCTCTGAAAATACCACCTCTTCCGCTAAGCAGCACGCAGGGGGGCCCATCCCAGGGGTGAGGGGAGTGGGTGCTGGCTGCTCCCAGGAGCCACAAGCAGTCAGGGCCTGGTGCCAGAGCCTGCCCTTGGGAACAAAGCTGACAGCCCACGGGAATGTCCCAAAGATGGAGGAGGCTATTACCATGGCTCGCTCAGACCGCACCGCATGGGGAGGGAACAGAGTCTTATTATTAACCTCAGTGTATTAATATTTGATCACGGATCTTCACGATGATAGATAGCAGTCATCCAGAGACAGGGAGCAGCCTCTGTTCTGCAAAGCTGCTCAAGGAGGAAGAGCAGCTCTTATCAAGAGGGGAGAGGGGACAGTGGGAGAAGGTGTTATGTCCCGGCTGGACCACATTGTGCTGGTGGCATGCCCGCCTCTCTTGCAGGTTTGCCTGCACAGGTGAGTGGCAGGTTTATCTGAACAGCAGTCTGTCTCGGGGGAGGGGGGAAACTCACAATGGCTGACTTCCAAGAGAAAGCTGCTGAGCCAATTTTTTTCCCCTTTGGACAGTACATTGAAATGATGGTTAATAATTATACATATTTCCACGAATAGTATATTTCCCCAATATATAGTCTCTAAATAAAACTCCATTCCATGTTTTGAAATCTGAAAAGAGAACATTTGAAAGACCTCTCACTAATGACAGCTGATCTTTGCGCCCACAGGTAGCTTAAGAGAGACATAAGGACCATGAACACCTGATGCCTTGGTCTCCCTCCAGGAGCTGCATCTGAATTTGTTGACCTAACAGGCTGCCAGGAAGCTGCTGATCCCCCACCTTGGTGTGGCAAAAGAGAAATCATTCACCCTCTGGACATAAAGCCCTTCTCGGGCAATTGGGGTGCCTGGGCTCAGCATCATTTTGGTGCAGGTGGGGAAAGAGGTGCGGGGAGAGGCCAAGCATCATTTTTTGTCACCAAAGTCAGGAAGGAGCCCAACCACCCTCTCTAGGGAGTTCCTGGGGAGCCAAGGTGGGTGGGCAGGGAGTGGCAGGGTCTGAGGACCACCACCCTAAGCTCTGATGGAACACCTGTCAATCACAGAACTTGACCTTGGGTCCTGGGCACAGTGGGTCTGGAAGGTGGTGAAGGTTCAAAGTGGCAGCAACAATCGCTTCAGAGCACAGGATGCAGCCTGGGGCGCACCTGCTGTCCTTGTGCATTCTCTGAATTGTCCTCAATCAACCTCACCACTCGGCCTCATCTCATTTCGAGTATGAAGGCCACAAAGAGAGAATGCAGAGAGAAGCGCATCTCTAGTTTGAAACACCACTTGGAGTCCCATTTTGAGTGGGCTACACAATTTTGGGCTCTTCATTGGAAAAGGGCAGCTCTGTGTAGTCTATCCTGCAGCTGTTGTTTGACAGACCAGAGAGGAGGAGGAAGGGTGTGTACGGCTGGGGTCTTGACCAGATGGCCTTACAGAGAAGGATCCTTATGGCAGGGGCTCCCTCCTCACAGGCACTGGGTCTCTGGGGACCAAGCCAAGTGCTCCGAACACAAGCATCAGCCTAATTTCCCCAGTCCCTGGTTCTTTTTTTTTTTTTTCCAGCCCAGGCATTCTGGGAAAGAGTTAAGGGTGAAGAAGGAAGAAATTGATCCTGAAACAGGCCAAGGCAACTGAGCCAAAGAATGAGCTAATGATCTTGAATGTCTGAAGTTGGTAGAAGGGACAGAAAGATACTAAGGAGATTTCCTGTAAATACGAACATTCGCCTAGTATTTTATTATTAACAAAAGCGTGCATAAACTTTATCTTACTCGATACTGACAACCTTGGGAAAGTACTACTGTCCCGATTTGGAAGAGCGGGAAACTGATTCAGCCACCCTCTGCAGAGCAGCCTTAGGGGCGGGACTGGGACTTGAGTCTGGGTCTCGTGACATTTTCCTTCTCACCCCGGCATCTTCAATTTTAGACGGAAAAGGCCAGGCCCATCTCTCCGACCCGGCCACATAAACCTACAAAGCAGATCACCGCCATCTTGTAAGAAACACAGAACCCGATGCCTTCCTTGCCCTGATACTCAGGGGTCGGGGTGGCCATGGAGCATGCCGAGATGCTGGAAACGAGAGGTCGCTTCTGCTTCCTAAGCCTCTCTGGAAAGACTGACCCCTGCCCAGACTGCCTAGGTAGCTCCAAAGATGGTGCTAAAGAGAAACATGTCAAGAAGTTAAAACTGGGGAGACAGGCACATCCCTTCTCCGCTCCGCCTGCCCATCAGAATGGGCCCCGCTGGCCACTTTGCTTCGGACCTTCCTTCTCAAAGCTTCCGTTTCTCCGCCAGGCCACTCAGAGTGAACTCTCAGGAGAGGGAAAGTCAGTAAACTGCCTGGGTCTCTGTTTGTTTTCACGAATCCTGAATGGACCCCAAACTTCCATGTTTGCTTGTTAGCCGGATGGTTGAATCGTTAAGGTCCACGCAACTCTACACTCCACGGTTCCTCTCTCCCTGGCGGGGCAGTCAGATTGTTTGGTAGATAAGAAGCACACTCTTGGGGAGGAACAGGCAAAGCTGAAAAAGACTCTTTCCTGATTAACCTGATTAACCCATTTCTACCAGTTTCCCAGGCTGCTCATCAGACCTGGCTAACGTTTTTAGATGAGTGGACAAACTCTTAGCCCGTCTGCCTGTCCATCACATATGCCCTTCGATCCCCAGCTCTAGGCCACCTCCTCAACAAACAAGTCCTGGATTCTCCCTTCATCTCTTCCTTTGTTCTCTTATTCCTATTTAGTTATGTGCCTTTCCTACAGTTCTTCTCTAATTCTACCCGTGCTAATTAATTATGAACAGCGTTCATTCTCCCTAATAGATCACAAACTCCTTAGAGGCAGACACTACGTAGTGTGTATCTCTGTGCTTCCCCCTCCACTTTCGTGTCTGGTCGCGGGGGTTTAGCTTTACACAGAGTGGGCGTTCAATAGATAGTTGTTAAAATGGAATTTATCTTGTTTTTTTAAAAAAACAAAAACCAAAACCCAGAGTATCTGTGAAATAGATCAAATGATCCCTGCACAAAAGGCAGCCTCACGCCTCAAACCGTCCTTGGACAAACCTATGGAATAGGTGCCCTCCCCCACCCCCAGCCACACCGCCAGGGTCACTGTTGCCAGACCAGCCGGCACGAGATATAAAGAAGGCACAACCAGACTGGCAAAGGCAAGGGTTCCGAGTTTGGTTATTTAAAGAGGTTAAAATTACATAAGCAACAGCAAGGGATTGGTGCTATTATATGTCCCCAAGGAAAACCAAGGAAGGATTTGGTGACGTAGGGGGCTGTGAGGAGGCAATGAAGGAAAAAGAAAGGGAATTTCCTGCCAAGAACAAGGACACAAAGGATGATAGCTGAAGCCTAAATGGATTCCCCACCGTGGAAGGGAATGAGATGCCCCGTTCCTTTTATGGGGATGCGACGCCCAGACACTCCTGAGGTGAAAGGTCATTGTGGTCTCAGAGGGGCCTAGGGCCCTGCTTATGCCTCAAGGTCAGCTAAAGACCAAGGCACGTGTGGGCAGAGTGGAGGGAGGGAAGTTGGAAGGGCACTATCATGAAATTCAGACAAAGCCATAAGCAATGGGGGCCGTGGGACAGTCACTCTAGAAGGTGCTTGTGGAAAAGCCTGTGCCCTTTGTACAAGGCAGAAGATGGGAACACGCAACGGCGGGGAAAGAAGGCTGACTTGGGCCACTCACTGGTGGAGCAGGTGTAGTGATCTGCCCCTACCCCTGGCCACACCCACACCACCCCATGTAACTCCAACTCTCTTTACTGCCCAAGGACTTAGGATCAGAGTGTAGCTCCCCTGGGCCAGGCTCCGGGGAGGCAGTGGTCACAGGGGCTGGTGGGAGAAAGAAAAATCCCAAGAATCAGATCTCAGCCAGCAGGAGAGGAGAAGCTATTTCTACCGGAGATTTAAGCTCTTTCTCTCCATCCTTCCCCTCACCCCCGGAACACACACACACACACACACACCCTCTATTATAAACCTGGTAAGTAAAAAATCTAATTCTCATTTAAGGATAAGAGGTTTAGTCCAGAAAAATCCTCCTTTCTGAGGCAGTGTGGGGAGGGTGTTATCTGTTCTCAGTTTTCTATCAAATCACTCTTTCCTCTTGGGACCACAGAGAGGATGACAATAATACCTCTATCTGGGTCCAGGCAAGGGACCGACGTGCATACGAAGGCCCCATGCACCTCTGCTCACTGTCCTTCCCCTCAGACACTTCTTCACCCAGACTTTCTCTTACTTTGGACTTTGGCCACAGATCACACAGGACAGAGGCAGAGGGCAGGGCCCACCTGGCACCACCTCCCACCTAGGAGGGTGTGGAGGACACGTGGGAGCAGAGGCTGCCTGAGCCAGCGCTCTCTCCCAAGGGGGCCCTGCCTCTCTGAGACACACAGCCATGTCTCCATCACTGCCCTGGCCGATGCACACAGAGGATTCGCCACAGGCAAGGAGGGGCGTGAACCTCAGGACTGTGAGAACAGCTTCCCTAACCCGCATGGCCCCCAACGGTACCTGCCAAGGCCTTGATCCGGGACCTCTCAAAGAGCCTGGCTGAGCTGTTGTCGTTATCCAGCTCATCGTCCGGGGCATCCCAGCGGGCATTGATCCGGCTGTACGGTGGCTGTACGGTACCCACGTTTTCAATCTCCGTGGCTGATGTCATGTCAGCAGGCTCTTAGCAGCTACGCCTGCCTCAGTCTTCATGGAAGGGTCCCTGGTGGGGGGGGACAGCAACACAGTCAGAGGGTTAGCTCCCACCCCCTTGGACTTTTCTCAGGGGAAACTTATTTGGAGCATCCAACAGGAGTAGATCCTTGTGGGAGCCGCACACAGTGCCATCTGCCTGGCCATGCTTCCTACCCGGGGGCTCTGGCTCCTTGGATATAAAATATTGCAGCAGCAGCAGCAGCAGCAGGAACAGTAACAGCGGCAGTGGCGGCGGGGACAGAGAGCTGATGCAGCAAGGGTCAGGACGGCCAGCAGGTGGAGACGTCAGTCGCAGCAAGCCCACTTCCTCCAAACCCGCTACCGCTGCTGCTGCCGGAGCCCGGAGAGGGCGGCTCTTCTGGGAGCCTGAGGCTGGTGGGTCGAGCTGGGAAGAGCAGCCCCACCCCCACCCTGTGGACTCGGGGAAGAGAAGAGGGGAGAAGCTGGAAGTTGGCTGAATCTGACTCAAACACGAATCTGTGGTAAGAGAGACGAATGTGAGTTTCAAGATGCCATCGGTGTCAGCAGCCCCGGCAGCTGTGCGGGAAAGTGTACTCCTCCTAGAGCTGCCCAAGAGCCCTCTGAGGTCTTTCCCAGCTGCAAATATTCAGAAAGCTGAGCTTTTGGTTTTGCCTTCTCTGAAGTGCAAGCAGGTGCTCAGACAAGATCTCCTGTTGAATCCCAAGAGCAAGGAGCCCAGGCGAGCCTGCTGTCCCATCAAAGCCATCAGCACGATGGGTGGGGGGTGGCGAGGGGATCCCACAGACAATGGAGCTGTGTGTGTTCACCTACACAATCCACATGGTACACAGGAGCACTGGGGCCTCACTCGCCCGTCACTTATCATGTTTGCCCACTCATTCGTTCATTCATGATTAATTCAAATATGCACCAACTCCAAAGAGATGGCAGGCACTGTGCTAGGCAGTTATGAGGAGGACAGAAAGGACCCTGTCCTCGTGGAGCTTATATTCAGGCAGCAAAAGAGGCAATTAAATAAGCAATTACAGTAAATGTGGTGTGTGCCGCCATTGGGGAAGAATGGGAAAGGTCTGGAACTCAAGGTAGGACTGGGTGTTGGGAAGGGAAGGTCAAGCTGATTCCTAAAGAAACCTCGGAGGCATCCTGTGAAGGGGTATATGGAAAGGGGTGAGGCCCCATAGAGGGGAGAAGGAGCAGAAGCCTAGTTCCAAAAGTGAGAGAGAACACGGCAGAATGAGAAACCGTGCCATGCAATGAGAGGGCGAGGGCCAGGGCAGGGAGAAAGTGGGGCAGGAAGCTGGAGGCGCCAGGCTAGGTCCTGAGTGTCTTAGGCCTTTGGAAAATGACGAGCTTTCCTTCAGCCTTAATTTCCTCACCTGTACCTGCCACTGAGTCATCTCTCCAGGGAGCTTAAGGGACTCTAAGATCAAGTCTGTGAGAGAGGACAGGGAGCCCAGAGCCTTCACGTCCAAGAGAGCAAAAGGGGGTGGGGCGGCGGGGGTGCTGTGTGGCAGACAAAGGACACATGTTCACAACTAGTGAGCCATCACGTAAACCACTCCCTCCACGAGTGTGCGCACTCACACAACACACACATGCACGCACTCACCCTGCATACGCAGCCACACACTCCAACACACACACTCACCCACCCAAGCAGGCACACACTCGAAGAAGAAATGAAGTGAGCTCACCAATCCAAGCATAACTGCAGTGTTAGAGCCCTAGTTTTTCAAACAGAATCACTTTGGACTCTTTTTCCCCCCAGTCTGACTAATCAATCCCACCACATCCCTTTGAGGTAAGACAGGAGCCAGAATTATCCACCCTAATTGCGTAAGGGAGAAAACCAAGCCTATTATAGGATGAGGCCTCCCCAAGGTCATCTAGGAAATTACTGCTGTGGCTGGGACCAAAGGCCAAGCTGCAGCCAGTTCATCCCCCTCAACCAGGCTGATTTTAGGGAAGCAAGTAGGAAAAGAACATGGTACATGGGGACAGGGGACATGCCCCAGCTTCCGGGACTTGGCAAAGGTGTTTGCTACTCAGGGAAGGGAAGGTATAAGGTGGAAAATCCAGTTCTTACCACAAACACAGCATGCCCCATGATGCCAGGCCTGCACCCAAGAACACTCTGACCCCTTTGGACAACCTGTTATCTTCTACAGTTGGACAGGCTGCTTCCAGGGCTAACAATCCCCACCCAACTGGCTGCGCAAAGGTAGCCGGGAAGGATTCCCCACTCCACATGTCTTTCCCCACTTCCCCACAGGGGAACGACAGCTGGCTCTGAGTGGGAAAGGCTAAGGGACCCAGCACCCAGAAGGGCTGAGCTGCCAGATGCAGGAGGCGCAGGAGGCGAGGTGAGATCAGATCCTGCGTGCAGGAGGTAACCGGACCCTGGCTCTCCTTGTCTTGGGCTATTTTTAAGAGTGGCTGTGAGAGGCCCAAGCCACAGGGCTGGGGGAGTGAGATTACCTTTGCTGTGGCTCCGTAAATAAGTCTGCCCCAGAAAGATGAGCCTGAGCAGGCAGCCCAGCAGCCCAGCATTCAAGACAAGATTGATGGCCCTGGGTGCAGAAGAGCAGCCACTAGACAGCAATTCATCCTGCTTAAAAACGCCATGCCTCCTGCCACTGCGGCTAGGGAAGGCGGCAGCCAGGCAACAGCTCTGCCCAGAATGTGAGAAAAACGTGTGTGTCCAAATACACAAGTCCATCGTGGTTTTTTGTTTTTTTTTAATTAGAAGGGTCAGGTCCCTGAAGACAAACGCCAAGGAAAGAAGATTCACAAACTAAAGGGAGGTCCTCTTCCTCCTGTCCCCAGCCACGCCCACCCCAGCGGCCTGCCCAGATGGCTCTCCATCAGTGCCAAGGGGTGGGGGTGGGGGACAGCATGCACAGCGGCAAGGGGAGAATCTCGGAGAATGTAGGTGCAAGAGGCAGAGGTGAAGAAAATAAGAAAACTACAGATGGCTATTCCAAGAAAACAAAACCAAACCAAAAAAACAAAAACAAACGCCTCCCCCGCCGCCCCGATGCCTAAAACCAAATTTAACCCAGTGCTTTCCCAGTGTCATCCACGCCTAGTTTATTCACTGTCACAATGTCCCGCTGAAGGCCTGACAATGAAGAAACCAATCAGACTGAAAGGAACAGCATATGCTGGGCAGTCGTGGTGGGGCTACCCTAGCAAACAGGGAGCTGTGGAAATGACGTGTCAGTTGGCATCCGAGGGGAACGTGGGGATCAGGTGGGCTGGTCAAGGGTGAGGCTGTGAGCCACCTGTGCATCTGTACTGTTGCTCCGAGTATGCAGGCACCCAGTGCACGTCTACCCGTAGACCCGGAGCTGTGCCCCTCTGCCCTGCCGTGAAAACCAGGAAAAAAGGCACAAGTAGTAGTTCCTTGTCCAATTGCTCCCCAATTCACCCTCAAGTTCCCAAGAAGTCCTTCTCATAACCTGCTAGACTTGGCTGAACTGTATGTGGGTCTTCTCTGGCCTGGGTGACTCTGTGCCCAGGAAAGCCCACCTTTCCAGTCCATCTACCTGCCTGTCTCTAAAGGCAGAGTCCACTGGCTCACCCCCACCTGGTGAGCTCTGCCAACTTCTGACCCCAGGCTATATTTTGAGCAGGATGGGTCCCTAGAAGACTTGCCCATGTCTCAGGATTGAACAGCTCATCTCATTGCACAGCGCGCTCACTCACAGAAGGAGCCCCTGCTTGGTAAGTAGATTTCACAATGTCGCTGATGAAATCCACAGCTCCGTCTTTCCCACGTGTGCCCAGGAACCCATCCGCTTCTGGGATCAGGTGTTAGGCCTCAGAATTGCAACCTCCCGTGCTATGCCCAGTTAATCCCTATGTGCTGGGAACCCAAGAAGTGGCTGCAGTGGCAGCTGTTCTCTGCCTGCAGGGTGCTGCCAGAGCCCTAGCTAGAACTCACCTCGGCCCTCCCTGCAGTGCCCAGCAGCAGAAGATGGCTCCTTTTTTCTTCTCCTCCCCACCCCCTCTGCTCTTCTCTGGGCCACTCAAATGTGAGAAGCAGCAAAGCTCAGCCTACTTCAGGAGTGGGAAATGGGGTAAATACAGGGTGGTGCCGCTCTGCCTTAGCGGGGTCCCAGGTGGAGGCTGTTGCAATAGCTTGGACACCACCTTCCTTAAACAGAGAATTTACACTCACTCTATCTTTGTTGTCTCTCTAGCTGTAAGGTTTGACCCCTCACCTGCTATCAGTTTTGTACTGCCCCCCAATCCTGCTGTTTAAATGTGTCTTGGTACTATGGCAACCCAGGTCAGGAGATTAAACCGTAAAGTTTCCCTGGCAATGCATTTACAATGCATGTTCACAGACACCTTGAAGAGTCAAATATATAAACATTCACTAAAACATCATGAGACAATAAACAAACAAAAAATAAATAAAACCAGCATGAGAGCCAATGGGCTGCCCAGTGCGGAGTTCTCTAAGTCTATCTCCAGCCTTAACCTCCTCCCCACCCCCAGCTCTAGTCCAGAACCTCCATGGCCTACCAGACGTCATATTGAGCTCAGGCTCAATAATGGCTAAGACTAGGCACATGGCTCCCAGGATAGGAGAATAAGGGGGTTTCTAGACCATGGGGTGAGAGTGAGGCTCAGGTAAGCCTACCACCTGTGGGTGACCTTTCCAGCAGATGGACATTACCACTAGTGCCCGGACTAAGCTGCTTCCCCTCCCCAGAGCACACTCTACTTTCTCACACTCCATAGTTCCCATCCCAACCTGTGGCTCCCAGTCCATCAGTGGCAGGGTGTGGCTTGGGCTTCTTAAAGTCTCAAGATTCCTATCTGTGGTTGGCACCATCAAGGATTGCCATGCATTTGCAATGCCTTTGTCACTCTAGTCCGCCACTGTTTGGTAAGGCCTTACCCAGACCCTTCTGCTCCAGTTTCTGTCACCAGGCAGGGACTTAGGCACACATGTCACAACTTGTCTACCCTCATCATGGAAACATTTCTTACTAAGACCTGGCTCCATTTATGCTGCAGCTGCTGGAGTTGGGGTGAGGGGTGGGATCATGGCCCCAACAGTTCTTATAGGGATTTGGTTGGGGAACAGGTGCAGCTCAGCTCTGGTATAGGGATTGTCTCATTAGCTATCCTAACAGCAACTATCAGTGCCTCAGCTTCTACACAGAGGCAAATGTCCACGGGGAATGATTAAGGAGACAGGAGAGATGATACTCTTAATACACATACATAGTTTTCAAAGACCATCTTCTATTGGGATTTGTGGACCCAATATCTACATTCACAGAAAGCTCTTACAACCCAGTAACTCTTCTTATCTCTCCCAGCTCACTTCTCTCTAGATAGACACTGGTCTCATCTCCCAAAATAAGTAACATTCTATGGTAGTTGAATTGAAAGTTGATGCCCAATTTCTCATCTTCCATGGAGACTTTTCCAGAATATCCATAGAGACCTCTCCCTTTTCTGGTGAAAACTGCATGGAGGAGGGGCAGTGAAGTCTCAACATGGGAAGTGGTCAAGAATAGATCAAAATAATCATTGAGATATTTTTAATGAAGTAATTGATTCAGAAAAGATCATAAAAAATAAAATTATTAGATAAGAGGTTGATGGGAGCTATACAATAGGATCAAGTTCCCAACACTTGAATTCACTGACAAATCTTAACATCGCTAAGAACAGGACAGCTAGGTATTGTGTGTCTCCCAATACGATGCAATGTAAAGGACCTCGCGACCAATGACACTCATGCCAAAGAAAGTTGATTCTCAATCTGACCAAGTCTTAGAGTTAACTTCCCACTTACAGGAATTACAGGAGATTGAGAGACAAGTTAAGTGACAACATGAGGAAGCAAACAGCATGTGGGACATTCTACAGACAACTGACTCCATGTCTTTGACAAGTCAATGGCATTAACACACACACATACACACACACGCACAAGACGCAAAGAGTAGGGACTGCTACAGATCAAAAGAGCCTTAGAAGATGTAATAACTGAATGCTTTGTGTACCCTGTTTGGAACTTGAATCAAATAACTATCAAAACACACTTCTGAGACAACCAGATAAGTCTGAATTATAGACTCCATCCTGGATGATAACCTGGAATTATAATCAATCTTGTTAGGTGTGATAATGGCATTGTGGTTATGTAGGAAAATGAACATATTTTTTAGAGATGCTGAGGTAGGTAGGGAGTGGGGCATGACATGTCACCTGGGATTTGCTTAAATATGCTTCAGCAAAATGGACAGCAGATCAAGCAAGTGGGAAACCCCTAAAATAATGTTGACTTGGGGTGATCCACACATAGGGATGTTCATAATACTATTCTCTCTACTTTTGATATGTTTGAAACTTTGTACAGTAGAAATGTGCATTTATTATTAAACTTAAATTTTACCAATTTTATAAAAACCAGTCACATGCCCTAAGTACACTGGATCATAGAGTAAAAGTCAGCCCTAATGGCCAGTGTGGTCTGGCTTCTTCCTTCCTCTCCAAGCTCATCTCCCCACACTTACTACAAGCAGCCTGCAAGCCTCCTTTCAGTTCTTCCAACTTACCATTTTTTCCCCAGCTCAGGCTCTTGCTTATGCTGTGCCTCCAGCCCTGGGACACCGCCTGAAGCATCTTTGCATGTCTAGATTCTTCTCATTCCTTAGGTCTCCTCTCAGGTGTCACTCTCTTGTGAAGTCTTTCCTCAGCACCCTGTCTAAGTCCTTTGTCATCCTCAGTCACGGCACCCTGCTCAACCCCTTCATAGCACTCATCTGTCAGTTTACCTACATACAGCTTGGTCCAGGCACTGCTGGTGATGCCGATCTGCTGGAAAAGTCACCGCAGGTGGAAGGCTGGGCCTCTCCTTGCCTACACTATAGGTTCCGAGCAGGCAGCAGCCATGTCGGTTTCATTCATTTTTGTTTTCCAGTGCTTACCACTGTGCTTGGAACATACAGGTGCTCAACAAATATTCTCCTCCTCCCAGGGACCTAAGCTCAAACTGTGGATTCTCTTTAAACTCCTCTGTCCCTCCATGCACTACCCATTCAGTTATCCTACTTATGTGTAGTGAGTACTTATTTAATATTTATTCATCACCAAGGCCAGTCATTACGCCTCTGTAAAGTGTCTTCCATTCATCATTCCTTTATGTTCTAAAGCTTCCACTTCACTTCAGGCTCTTCTATTTCCTGCCTGGACTTGTGGAATGGTCCACCGCTGTTCACGCTCAGCCTCTTCAATCCATCCTGTGCAGCCTTCTCATAACAGCACACTTCTGCTCCGTAAGCTTTCAGCAACCCTGTCACACAGTCTAATCCAAAGCTCTATGGCATTTGGTGCTGAGCTCATACTCTCTCTTATGCTAACTCTACTCCAGCCAGGAGAGTCCACACGTCCCCCACCCTGACCGTTGTGTCATGTGCCTCTACAACTTCATTTGTGTCACATCCCATAAGCGGAAATTTAGGCATCTGTCCTCTTTCCTTGCAATTGGAACAAATATAATTTGTAAACATTTAGGAACACAACATACTACATTTTCCTAGAATCTGAATGAGGTTGCCTTTCCCCTCCTGTCCAGCCTCACGGGTCCCCCACTGCCTCTGTTCTAGTGAAGGGGGACATCAGATGGGCTCAGGGAAAGCAGGTGATGATCTGTGCACTCACTCCCCTTCCTCATTCCCAGCCCCTCCCCAGCCTCATCGCTATTGCTGGGTGGGGCCAGATCCTGCCCATCCTTTCAATCCTGGGAGGAAAATGAGTCTTTAGCTTTTCTCCTTTCCATTTTCATTTTCACATGCTCAAGTCTTTCCCCTCTTAAATAAAACTCCTCCTTGCCATCCATCCTTTCTCTCCTCCCTTTCAGAGCCAAACTTCTTAACAAAGTTACCAAGGATATGAACAGGTGATTTACAAAAGAGGAAGGAATACTCAAGGCCATTAGTTACCCAAGAAACTAAGATTAAAACAAGAAGGAGCCACCAGAGGCAAACATTGTCAAACTGGATAATGCGAGGTGTGAGGGTGACATGACAGTGGAACTGTGGACTGGCCCAGCCACTCTGGAGGGCAGTCTGCCTGTTCTCAGGCAGGTCACATGCCTGCAACTCTGTTGTTAGGCACAGGGACCAAAGCAATTGTCACTCGGTCTAAAAGGAGACTTATGTAAGGAGGCTCAGTGCAGCACTGACTGTGGTGGTAGGAAGGAGGTGATAACCTGTGTGTCCATTACTGGGGGATGGATAGTAACATGTGAATGTACGCATGGAGGGCACAAGGCAGCCCTGGAGGATCTTAAGAACATAGTACTGGATAAAATAAGAAACAGAAGGAGATCTTTAATACACCATTGACTTAATTTAAAATACATGCATATAAAATATGTGTATGTAAAACAGTATATATTATAAGAACATATAAAACAAAAGTAGAACTCTTAAAAACATGAAAATTATTGCCTCTAGGTGGAGTGAAGGGAATAGAAAGGAAAATGGAAATAAAAGGAAATCAATCAACCAACCAATTAATCAGCCAGCAGAGGGGTCTTGCCTAGAAAATGGTGACAGAGTAAGAGGTACCATGGCCTCTGCTGCTAAGGTAAAAACAGACACAGTATATTTATGTACGCTCATGAGAGCCTCCTCGTCCCACACCTAACTCACTCCTCATCACTTCATGAAACTATTCTCTCCAAAAGGTACTGACACTTCACTCCCTTGCTGCTTAAAACAGTAGACACCTGTCAGTCAGGTCTTGTCTCGACTTCCCAGAAGCATTAAGCTCTGTTGACCATTCCAAAATTTCCTGAAAGTACTTCCTTTGTCTTCCAGGACATGCTCCTTATTCTCTCTTAACTGTCTGGCCCTTCCTTCTTGGTTTTCCCTGTGGGCTACGTTTCCTCTACCTGTCCCTTGGTGAGGTTCTCCAGAGTTCTATCCTGGGCCCTTTCCACGATTTCCTATCAACATACTCTTCTTAGGCTATCCACTTCACTCCCATGACTTGAATGACCATCTCATGATACTGGCTTCCAAATCTATCTCCTTGACTCCCATCTATCACATCCGACTAGAAGAGCCACAGACCCTGCATACCTCATATGACCTCGATTGAATCTATCACCATCCCTATCCCAGTTCTCCCTGTCTTGTTCCCTACCCGCCAATGTCCCAGTGGCCCAAACCTGGGGTCATGCTTACCCCTCTCCTTCTCTCCTAATATCTCACTAACTCAGACCCCCTCAGTGTCTCTCAAGTCTCTGTTCTCCATCTCCACTGCTCCCTTACTTCTGGCCACCATCATTTCAAGTCTAGTGATTTCCTGCTGATTTCTTTGTACCCATATTTGCTTTTTTGCCTACCATCCCAACCCATGCTCCGTACTGTAGCCAGAAAGAACATCTTAGAATACAACTATGATAATGTCACTGCCATACTTTAATAGCTCTTCTCTATTTCAGAAGAAAGTTTTAAAACCCTAATAAATCATAGTCAAAGCTCTTCATGATCTGTCCCCTACCTGAACACTTTCCATCCAATGCTTCCACTCCTCCATAAAGAACTCTGTTCAGACCCTTGGCTCCCTCTGGTCATGATCTTTGCACATTCTGTCTCGTAAACACAGAAAACCCTCCCTCTTTCTCAGAATAATTTCTTGTCCTTTGGAACTCATCTTAGCCTTCACTCCTTCAAGGAGCCTCCCCATCTCCACCACCATCCCCTGGAACGGTGAGGTTGCTTCCTTTAGGCTCCCATCGCATTTAGTACTCATTTTCGTCAAAGTCCTTAACCACATTGTAGAATAATAATCTACTTCTCTGTCTTTTCCAATTGACTGTAAGCTAGTTGAAGCCAGGGACATCTTTAATCATTCTTTTTGTCCTAATTACCCAGCACAATGCCACATACATGAAACGAGGCTACGAAATGTTGAACAAACGGATGAGAACTGAGAAATGTGCAGCACTGCTCCTTAAGAGGATAACAGTGGCTCCTTCAGAGGACACACTATGTGAAGGCCAATTTGGAAGTCAAGGTGGCCACGGGGCTAGAAATGTGACATGCAGCAGCAGTGCTGTGGATTCAGGCTGGGCATTGGATGCCTTGACATTGCCACTGTTGCTTCCGCTGCGTCAACTACCTGTTCCTGCCATCTCTTTTTCTTTAGCTAGAACTGTGGTGACAGCAGGGATGAGCAGTGGCCACAGGGTCCAAGCTCCCATAATGTCTACGAATCCTGAAACCACTCAGGGCAGCTCTGACTCAACCCATGCCTTATTTCCTCACCCGAAACATTGATGAAAGCACAGCTTCTCACCCAGAACCCTTCGGGACAGGGGAGCCCACCCCACTTAGCTGAGAAGCCTTTTGCTATTTTATTTCTTGTGTCACAGAAGTGTCACTCATGGAATGATTTCTATACGTCTCTGCCACACAAATGAAAAGAGCTATCTTAAAAGTTGAACCTATGCATAATATACGTTACGGGTGCCAATTTAGTTATTTATCATGTTAGAGGTTAAACATAAGTAAATTAAAACTAATCTTTTAAAAGTTGCTCAGGCCCACAAGGACACCTGAGGGAACAGGTGCTGGCTGGAGGACTTTCCCATGCCTGGCCAGAGCACAAGCTTGACACAGTGGGGCTGTCCCGAAGACACATGAGGAGTTGCCTGTGAGGGGCAGCTCTGGTCTTATAGCAAAGGCCTGGAAGAGCCAGTTTCTGCCGCACCCAACTTCCCAGGCCTGCAGAGAGAACACCTGTCAGTCACTAGAGTCTGTTCAGCTCCTTTTCCCTGGGCTCTGCTGATGGGGACACACAGGCTGCTGGCTCATGCAGTCAGTCCGCTGCTGATAGTCCTCAGGGAAAATACTCGGCTCTTTATAGGACCGGGTAGCAGAGTTGGGAATTTACTAAGACCTCTATGTATATTGTCCCATTTAACACATTGTATGCGGTTAGCTTTAATTGCGCGCTAACAGTTGGCGCGGGCCATTTTTGCTAATGTTTTGTGCAAATGGCAGAGTTCAGTAAAATTACGATAGCTTTAGTTTTACATATTTTTTTCAATGAAACTTTTTGTGATTTACTATAAAATGTATACCGAATTATTTTTCTTAAATTTTAAACAGACAAATACTGGAAAACTCACTGGAAATTGAAATTAATAAAATATGTAAAAATTCCGATTTATTGAAAATATTTTGAAAAAAGGTATGTAAAATGTGTAAAAAAATAAAGAATGAAGTTTTAGTAGTGTGTTTTTGTGTGATAATCATATGTAAAAAAAGAAAGAATGAAGTTTTAATAGTGTTTTTTTGTGTGATAATCATTAAAACATACATGCATACATAATTCACCATTGTATGTGTTAGAGACCCAAATTTTGTCCTTTGGAATTCGTATATCTGCATGTTAGCATCCCTTTAGAGCAATAAAAAAGTATAAAAATAAACATATTTATACGTTACCGGCATTCTAACGCTAGTCTACAAAATACGTATTTATACGTGTCCCGCGCTCCACCATCAGTCAACGTAAAACGTATAAATACGTTTGCCGCATATATACACCCATACTCACAAGCTGTTAGATGTTATTGTTGTTATTACTGCTATTATTATCATTCCTGTTCTATCAACACAGATAACCTGGATTGAAATCCTAACTCCTGTACTCAGTAGCTGTGTGTTCTAATGTAAGCCACTTAACTCCTCTGCACCCAGTTTCCCCATACGGAAATGAGGGAAACACCCTATGCTTCTGTGACAGAGATTGCTTGGGCCTACCAATGTCTGAATTCTACTCCTTCTACCTGCCACCTGGAGGCGTCTTCCAGTCGCCCCTGCAGGTTATTTAGGGCTGTGTGATTAAATGAACAGAAGCGATGTGCACCGCTTCGAGGTTTTGGCCATGAAAATAGTCCCCATCATTCTCTCATTCTTTCCCCTAAATTCCTAGAATATAGATTATGGGGCCAAGATGGAAGGAACCTCATTTCCTGGGGGGAGCCGAGGGGGAGCAAAGGCTCTCCCTCAATTTATACCCATTTACTCATCAATGGTGTCAGCAAGAAATAAAATTTTGTTTTATAGTTCTTTACTAAAGCAGTTAGGGTACCCTAATTAATATACCCACCACTTAGTACATAAAGTTGTTGTAGAGATTAAATAAAGTCATATGAAAATGATACACAATCTGTACAGTACCATACAGCCCTAAGATATTGTTATTTACAAACAATATACATTATCTCTCAGTATCAGGTATGTGGATCTGCTTAATACGCACAGTTTCTGCCCTGGCTGATGTGGCTGAGTTGGTTGGAGCATTATCTTATACACCAAAAGTCTGCATGTTTGATTCCCAGTCAGGGCACATACCTAGGTTGTGGGTTCCATCCCTGGTCCAGGAACATATGATTCCCAGTCTGGACATGTGCAGGAGGCAATCAATCAATGTTTCTCTCTCACATCAATGTTTCTCTCTCTGTTATCTCTCTGTCTGTCTCTCTCTTCCCCCCTCCCTCCCTCCTTCTCTCTCTTTGTACAATCTCATTGCAAAAAGAAAAATGTGCAGGGGGTGGAGTCTATTACCCCTTCTGTAACTCTCCCTTTCACCCCTGCATCAGGTGTCCATGCTCTCCCAACCTCCCTTTACGCCAGGCTTCTCCATTGAGTTGAATGATCCAAGAGGCACTCCTTCAGCCCTACCCTGCAATCCCTCCTTTAAATAAACTTGACTTTGATCATCTAATTCCTTATCATCACAAGCCCCTTAAAAGGAAGGATGCTATTTTTCACCTTGGAGGTCCTTGCATATGGTAGGTGCTCAATTAGTACATAATAACTGGGTAGAACAAATGTGAGTATCTACCTTTCCAAGGGGCCAGAGTATCCTTCCCAGGGAACACATATTAATAAGGTCTTTATGGAAATATAATACCTTATTCAAAGGAAAGATATAAAAGTAGTAGTTTAGGAGCCAAACCAGGCAGTGGGTGAGAAGTGGTTTGTCAGGTAGGCTACTCAGCACATTCAAATTATGCAAGGGAGGCAACTGTCTATTGCACCTACAGGGAAAGCCTGCCGTGCCTAGAGAGTCCCTGAAAAGCACAGACTTCAGCGTACAACTTGTGCTAGGAGGCTGACCCTGGGCGGGGAGAAGGAGCTGTCCAAGGTTAAAGACGTAGTGACAAGGATGTCAGAATGAAACCCATAGTTCCTGCCTTCTAGAGTTATACTTAGACCTCTTAGCCTCACTGCTGGCCTGGGCATCCCCGAGGGCTTTGATGAGTTTGCCAACCCCTATTCTAGTATTTGACTATAGAATCAAGACAAGCATTCACAAGTAGTTGGCATTATTTATTCATTAATTCAACAAATTTTATTAAAAACTAGCACCCCCAAACCCATGAAGTGCTTGTGTATAAACAGAATAAAATATGCACAGGATCTATAGGCTGAAAACTACAGAACACTGTTGAAAGAAATGAAAGATTCTAATAAATAGAGAGACATACCATGCCCATAGATTGGAAAATTCAATATTAGTAAGATGTCATTTTTTACCAAACTGATCTACAAATTCAATGCAATGCTAATAAAAATCCCTACAAGATTTTCAAATATAAATCCACAAGCTGTCTCTAAAATTTTTATGGAAAAAGAATAGAATAAAAAACTATTTTGAAAAGAAGAACAAAACTGAGGACTTACATGACCTGATTTCAAGACTTACCATAAAGCTACAGTTATCAAGACAGCATAGTATGGCAAAAGGATAGACATAGATCAAAGGAATCGAATAAAGTCCATAAATAGACTGATGCACACACAGGAATGGACTGACATGCATATTCAAATGATTTTCGACAAAGGTGCAAAAATAAATGGTGCTGAACAACTGGACATCATATAAAAAAGAAAATGTGCCTTGATGCATACTGCATACCATATACAGAAATTAACTCAAAATAAATTGTAGACCTAAATGTCAAACCTAAAACTATAAAACTTCTAGAAAAAAATAAAACAGGAGAAAAATCTTAGTGATGTTGAGTTAAACAAAGTATTTTAGATAGTACACCAAAAGTATGATCCATAAAAGATTAGATAGCCTAAAAATATTTGATAAATTTTAGCAGCAAAATTAAAAATGTCTGCCCTTCAAAAGAAATTGTTAAAAGAATGAAAATATGCACACAGGAATAAAATATTTGCAATACATGTATCTGATAAATGACTTGTATCCTGAATATAGAAAAACTCTCAAAACTCATTGATCAGAAAACCTCAATTTAAAATGAACAAAAGATTTATATAGATGTTTCATTTAAAAAAGATATGAGTTACAGGTAACAAAATCAATATTCAGAAATCTGTTGCATTTCTATATACTAATAACAAACTATCAGAAGAGAAATTAAAAAAAAAATCCCATTTACAGTTACATTAAAAAGAAAAAAAAACCTAGGAATAAATTTAACCAAGGAGGTTGAAAGACCTATACACTGAAAAGTATAAGATACTGATGAAAAAAACTGAAGATAACAAAAATAAATAGAAGATATTTCATGCTCATGCAATGGAAGAATATTGTTAAAATGTCCATACTACCCAAAACAATCTACAGATTCAATGTAATCCCTATAAAAATTTCAATGGCATTTTTCACAGAATAGAACAAACAATCCTAAAATTTATGTGGCACCACAAAAGACCCCGATTAGACAAAGCAATTCAGAGAAAAAAGAACAAAGCTAGAGGCATTACACTCCGTGATTTCAAACTATACTAAAAGGACATACTAATCAAAACAGTTTGCTGTTGGCACAAAAGCAGACATCTGGATCAATGCAAC